>MU717819.1:127249-146651 GCA_026770625.1 Nicotiana glauca
GGGGGGGGGGGGGGGGGGGTTAGTGCGAAGTATGAGCAAGAGTGTGTCAGTGGTGCTGTAAAAAGTAACTACACCTTTTGGTGTTAGTGTCTTGAGATCAATCAGGAGATTGGCCTTCTTTTGCAAACAATATTAGCTATAAAGTTGGAAATGGGATGAAAGTATCTTTCTGGTATGACATCTGGGTTGGTTCTCAGCCTTTAAAGGAGTTTTTTCCTTTCCTATTCAGTCTTACTGAGGCACAGGCACCTGATGCATTCATGAGGTTTGGAGACAACGATTTCTAAAGTAGGATAGCTGAGCTCTTCAAGGTCCTGGAACAATTTCAAGGAACTATAGCAAATGAAGACAGAATAGTTTGGAAGCATCGCAGTAAAGGCATCAACACAGTAAGTCTGTTTATATAGCCTTCAATGATACCGGACAACAGATAATTTGGCCTAAGAAGCACATTTGGAAAGTTAAATGCCCATATAAGGTAGCTTCTTTCTCTTGGTTGGTTGTTAAAGATGCATGTTTAACTCAAGATAATTTGAGGCACGCAACTGTGCTCAAAATGCCATTTATGTGAAAAGGAATCAGAGAGCATTAGCCATCTTTATACACTGTGAACTCATTGATCAGCTATGTCAACTATTTCTAAGCATGAAAGGAACCAAATGCGTTGTGCTAAAGTCTACTGGAGAATTGCTGGTATGCTGGAACCACATGGGAGGGACTGTGAGGCAGAAGAGATGGCGGTGAACACTTCCTGTGTGTGTCTGGCAGACAATATGGAAGGAAAGAAATTCAAGATGTCTTGATGAAAGAACTAAGAAGCAGCTGTACTCAATGAATTGTCTTCTTTAATTTCAGTTGTGGTGTAAAGAACTCCTAGAAGACTTAGACTTTTTACTAGACATTATAGAATCCTTGTAAGAAGAACAAGGATTATTTTTGGTTTTGCTCTTTTGAATTGTAGATATGTTGGTTCCCAGCACAGCCTTAGTGCTGGAGATATATAGTAGCACTGTTACCTTCCTCAAGAAAAAAAAAGTTTAAATGCTCTTCATTGATCTTGCCTATATAATGACTCAACTAATAGATCTTTGTCTTCTTGATATAGATCGATATATCTGTGCGTCTTTATTTATTGCATGGGCATAACTGTCTGTCATCATTCAACATTCTAACTTTTTGAAGCTGCAGCACATTGGTGATTTCAATTATGCAAGGTTAGCAGATTTTGGAGCAGCAATATCTGGAGCCAACAAGCTACAATGCCAGCAAGTGCTTGAAGAGTTAGATGTAAGTTTGTGGTTCAAGAAGTTAGATGCATAATATTTTCTGTACGTGTGCTTTTTTCAATACATACCCCAAAGAGAGAGGTTTACCAGTATTGTGAGTTCTATCCACTCTGGAAGAGAGCGAGGTTTTATTACTAGGTGGTAGATCTAAGAATTTTTCCTTGCCATTTGCTTCCTATTGTAACTACAAAAAAATATATGTTTGGTCAGTGCGTCCCTGTTCTGAAAAGGAAAATGGTTGAAAGTTAAAGAAAAAAGGAGGATCCAAGCGTATAGCTTAGCGGTAAAGCTTCATTTCTTGCTGGTGGGTAAAATCGCTTCTCATTGGTACTCTTTGCTCGAAAAGTTAGGAACCTAAAAAAGTTATCAGTTTGTTCACCACTTCATACAAAGAAGTTGTCTCTTTGTTCAAGTGGAGCTACTTATTTTGGGAAAATTAGAAAGGAAAAATATTCAGTTTAGAACAGCTAGCAATTTTTTGTATTTCCTCATAAGGATCATAAACTCGCATTACAATGGTTATTTCATGATTTTCATCGAACCGAGCCTTTTGTCTGCCGAGGGATCAGAATACAGTGTGTACATGAGATAAAATGAATGTTTCCCGCTTGTTGTTTTATAGCTAACGTCATAATACCTGCGTCAGGTGCATAAGCGGCTACAACTTACCCTGGAGCTAGTGAAGAAAGAAATGGAGATTAGTAAGATTCAGGTAAGTGCACGTCAAGACGCATACCAGAACTTTGAATAGTTGTTATGCATGCATTTAGCATTTTACGTCGTCTTTGTTTTCTGCAGGAATCAATAGCAAGAGCAATTGAAGAAAAAATAAGTGGAGAGCAACGCCGTTATTTGTTGAATGAACAATTAAAGGCCATAAAGAAGGCATGTGGATTATGTGCAGCTTTTTTTTTGTGTTATCATCCTTAAACTTAGTACTTACATATGTTTATTCCTAGATAATATATATGTTAAGCTTCTGATTCTTATGTTTGATTCACAGTTTAAACAAAAGAGTTGATTTGAAAAAAAGTACGTCCTTATGACATGATTTTGATTGGCTTAATGCAGGAACTAGGATTGGAGACTGATGACAAGACTGCTCTTTCTGGTTAGTTGTCTCTTAATTATTATTGAAATGGATAATGTTCTTTTTGGATTTATTACGGCCAGACGTGTTTTCCCATCTGGCCGATGAAACATCTTATGGTGTCCCTGTTAAAATTCCATTTAGCAATAGCATGGAAAAGGCCGTTTGCGATATTTTTTTTGCCCTTTCTGTTGTAAAAGTTTTATGGTGGCTGATTGATCTCCTGTTTACCATTGAAAATCTTCACTAGAAGCATGAATTGCATTCAGGCGATAAATGGCTTTACATATAGGAAGTTGAAGGTTGAATTTTCTTTGTACACAGTCCAACCAACTTTATTGACATGCTTTCTAAAACTATTTGAGACATTCCAAACTTTTGACAGATTAGAATACATTGTACCAATTTCTGAGGGCCATCGGACTGGGTAAAACCTGAATTAACCGTGGTGCACTTGCGGGAAACTCCTTGCCGAGGGGCCTGTGCACCCCCGAGATTAGTCGGGGCTCTTAGAGACTCGGACACCCGGTGCAAATCAAAAAAAAAAAATTACATTGTACCTATAGGGGGCTGTTTTGTGTTTTCACCAAAGCACTTAATAAGACAATACTGGAATCCTTCAACTTCAATTTCCGAAAGGTTACTGTATACCATATTTGGTAATGTGGCACAGATTCAACATTGATTTACTGGTAGGCCACATTTTCCGTTGCTAGCACTGCATTGTTGTCTGCTTATGATTCAGATTTATCTTCCTCCTCCAATGTCTTCTTTTTCTCTTGAATTCTGTCCTGTTTCCCTTCAGTGCACTTCCTAATTAGAAGCCTACTTGCTTTTTCTGTCATGTGTTCTTTCTTCTCCCCTTTGCTCCTGTTGAGGAGGGTAATGCTTATGAAGGTGCTTCTTCCATGTTTTGGTGATAATAGACGTCACTGCAAACCCTAAAATGCGGTTCTCATTATTTTTTTCTCTATAATTTTCAGAAAGATAGAGTTAAGCTACGCGTTGTAACATTGTTTTGGTAGACCTAGTTTTGGTGTTGAAATTGAGAGAAGAAACTGCCTAATGATTAGGTTTGCTTTAAGGGCTTAGATTTTTATGGTCAATACTAAGGGAAACCTGCATTTTTTTTTTCCCTTTTTAATTACATCTAATGGTGTTACTCTATATTTGTTTATTACTGCAGCAAAGTTCAGGGAAAGATTGGAGCCTAATAAAGAAAAAATACCAGCACATGTTATGCAAGTTATTGAAGAAGAACTGACAAAACTGCAACTGTTGGAAGCTAGTTCCAGTGAATTTAACGTGACACGTAATTATCTTGATTGGTTGACTGCCTTGCCATGGGGTAATTACAGGTTTGTTGTCTATCTATTCTACCTTACATTGTCTTGGGTTCAATCCAACTGATGTTATCCTTATCCTTGGTTAGCTGTACTAGAGGAATCTGTTTGCGAGAAGTTGGCTAAACAGTCATGAGAAATAAAAATGTTATTCTCTGAAATTTGCTAGGCTTCCAAGTTAACCTTACTGCCTAGTGATGTGACTTGCCTAAATTTCTATTGAGTAATATTCATTTGTCTTTAACTTTTCTTTTTCCTCCTGTTCCTTATTTTGGGTTCTTACATGGCTTTGAGGATGCTTCCTTGACATCCCAAGTATGAGTTTAGACCAGGATCTCATGAGAGCAGCAAAACTAGGATTGTACTTATGATAAACTCCTTATGTAGGTTAAGATGGGGGCTTGATTTGTCATAGTTCGTGTTGTTTGCTGATGGTGGTGGTGGTGTTGGCTTTACAGTTTTGATCTCTGCCCTGGGTGTATTGCATTGGTTCCTGAACTTTTCTTCTTTTATGATCCAAAATGCAGTGATGAAAACTTTGATGTACTACGGGCAGAACAAATTCTTGATGAAGATCACTATGGGTTAACCGATGTTAAGGAAAGGATCTTGGAATTTATAGCTGTGGGAAAACTCAGAGGAACCTCGCAAGGTTGGTAAATGCCTTATTTTTTAAAATAATGACCCTAAATTTTAATAAAATCCTCAGTTTTATAAGGTTCAGCCATAATCATATTAAAAGAACGGAAAATGATCCAGCCATCTCCTTACTGTCCATTTTCATAACATTATAATATACCAATGGAAAATATATCCATAGAACATGAGATTTATGGTTCCCAAATACTATATTGACATCAAATTGGAACGAGTAAACCGGAAGAAGTGAACATTTTAGGGCGTTTGAGAAATATTTATCGGTGGAACTTAGGTAATACTTTTTGTGACAGTCGAGAGTTCCTCCAATGTTTTCTTGTGATTATCTGTGGAGTAAAGAAATATATCTTGAGCTTAATTTCTTCCCTTGAAAAGCAACTAATGTGAGTTAAATAGCTGCACCTTGGGCCATACTTTGTTGGTTTTCTTCTTAAATTCTGATATTGTGTTGTCCATGATTGGGCACTCGCTCTATGTTATTTTATTGATAACTTACTTTCACTGCCAGTTGTACTTGTATATCTTTGGGACATTGAATTTGAGATGTAGTTGTTTGTTGAGGATAATCTTTGAAAACTATGAAGTGTTGAGAAAAAAACAGACAAAGGGTAACTCCAGAAAAATGTGAATTGCACCATAGCTAGGACAATGTTAGATTCAAGTGATGATATTAATCACAATTATACACTGGCACTGTCTTTCATATGTGCGGCTTTACCTGATTTATCTCAGTTTAATTTATGAATCTGAGTCAGGAAATAAAAACAAACTCATTGCTTATTTTTGTTTGAACAGGGAAAATCATATGCCTCTCTGGCCCTCCTGGGGTGGGCAAAACCAGTATAGGTCGTTCAATTGCACGTGCATTGAACCGCAAATTTTACCGATTTTCTGTTGGAGGGCTGTCTGATGTTGCTGAAATAAAGGTAACAGAAATATCTAACCAGCTAAAACAGAGTTGTTTTGTGGTGCACATAATCTTGAACTTTCATGACTAACTTTGGGATACACTTCAAGGGACATCGACGAACTTATATTGGTGCCATGCCGGGGAAGATGGTGCAATGTTTAAAAAGTGTGGGAACCGCTAATCCTCTTGTTTTGATAGATGAAATTGACAAGGTAGTTTATGGTTTGTGAGTTCGTACTTCAATTATATGCTTTGACTATGAGTGAAGTGCAACTTCTTTTTCACTATTTAATCTCGCTTTTCTGTGTATGACCACTGGAAGAATCTTGGGCATGAACATATTATGTTTTTGCTTGGATTTCTTCTGCAATCTAAATGTTTGAAGAATGTGTATAATTTCGATCAAATTTAATAATAGCTTTGTATTTTTTCTTCTATGGCAGTTGGGAAGAGGACATGCTGGTGATCCAGCAAGTGCTATGTTGGAGCTTCTTGATCCAGAACAGAATGCAAATTTCTTGGATCATTATCTTGATGTTCCTATTGATTTATCAAAGGTTAGTTGTTTCCTGGACCTGGAGCACTTATCAAATTGTTGTGGCTGTTGATTGGCCCTTATGAAATGCCCTCTAACATCATTTGATGAGTGGGGACTAATGTGATATTAAAAATCTTGCAAATATCTAATACCATTTTGCTTTTTCACCTTTTAATTTCCCCTTCTTTTTCTTTACTGATTGATGTTTTATTTCGTCTCTTACCTTAGTTAAGTTTGGAAAAAGTTTCATGACTGAACATGTTTCTTTTATTGTCCATAATGAAAGGTTATCTGGAAGTATTTTATTTCACGTCTGTGTTACCTTTGTCTCTGTCTTTATGACTGTAATAAGATTAGTGTAAGTAAGATGTTGTTCTCTTGATACTTGAGAAAAACTAGGTTTCATTGGCATTGGTTTTGGTGATCATTCAATAGGAAAAAGGTTGATGCATTGAGATTTCCTGCTTTCTGTTCATATTATCTTTGATGGCTTTATCGATGAGGGATATGGTTTTATACCTCTTGAAGTTGCCGATAATTGGAGCGATTGACTGAGTGTTGAGCGTTAGTTTACCTATTGGTTAAAGAATTTGGCCCATAATTCAAATTTGACGACTTTACGGTTACTGGTACTATTTCATTTTATTATATCGAACATCAGCAAATCAACAACATGGCTAGAGAGAGAAGGCTGATGGGTATATTCGCATACAATTTCATTTGTTTTGTCCTTTAATGTGATAATTTACTGTGTGTTATTCCCTCCGGTCCACAATAAGTGACCAATTTGCCTTTTTATTTTGGTCCAAAATAAGTGTCCATTTATATAATCAAGGAAAAATTCAATTTGTTTTTCCAAAATTACTCTTATGTACGTATCCCTAAAAAGCCTTTACCCCTCACATTAAATTATGCTGCAATATTTAATTAAGAGTAGTTTACTCACACTAACTATTTTTGTCTAGAATTTAATATTTCCTTAACGGATGTGGCAAATTGGTCACTTATTGTGGACCGGAGGGAGTACTATATCTTTTTCATAATGGTAAATATTTGTGTTATATTTCCAAAGGGCTCTGTCAAAAGAAGATGGCATCTTTCGATTATTTTGGTAGTATTTTGGGTCCGACTTGGTTATGGGGAGGGTGGCTATATAAAAACCTTGTTATGGATGTTGAGTTATATCTGAACCTGAAGAAATTATAAATCCAACCTCTAGGTTTTAATGTACTTCCAAAATCTGAAAAAAACGACTCTGACACCTTCAGTGTTTTCTATCCTCTTTGCTTAATACAATTACCTATTCCACTGTACTTTATACGAGAATGACATCTGCACATTTATCCATTTTTTGAGTGCATAATTTGAGGTCGATCATTTTCCTTTTTGCGGCTGTAGGTTTTGTTTGTCTGCACAGCCAATGTCGTAGAAATGATACCTAATCCTCTTTTGGATAGAATGGAAGTAATTTCAATTGCTGGTTACATTACGGATGAGAAAATGCACATAGCCAGGGATTATTTGGAGAAAGCTACTCGTGAAACATGTGGGATCAAGCCTGAGCAGGTATGTCTTATAGAAACGTCTCTAGTTGCATCTCTTTGAAAAGCAATGTTTAGAAAAGCAACTCTTTCATTATCTCTTGTGCATATTCATTATCGGGTGAATAGTTTTGTATTTTTTCCGCTCCCAATTTTTGACATTTCAGAAGCAGACATTGGCCTGTTGGGAAAATGTTTGAAACATGATCGGGCAAGAATGTAGCTTCTTAAAGTAAAATGTAAAAAGCTTTATTCAGTTAGAAGTTTATGGAACAAAACATATGATTAGAAAGTTCAGGGGATCAAGCTCTTTACACCCTTCCATATAGAACACGGCGAAAGGAAAAAAATCGCACGGATATAGTAAATCCCATTATAGGTTTTTTGCCATATGCTTTAATATTTCCTAGAAAATATACTGTTTCTCATTTCAAAAAAAATATACTGTTTGATGTATGATATCATTTTCATCTTAAGCCTCTACATTTAGAATATACTTTCCTCCAAAGCTAATGGATTATAAAGTTTAATACAAACTCTTCCATCGCTGTACTTTTCAAGAAGTATTTAAGTGGTTCACATAAACAACTGAATGAGTCCACATTGCTGTATATATCCTCTCAAGGGCTGCTTTCTCTTGAGGAATGTTTGCTTGACCGAGCCAAACTGTGACTGCCTTTGCTAGCCAATGTGCTCGTGCATCATTAACACAACCACTGTGCCACACTTTACTGGGAATATAAATGCAATTGAAGGTGGTTTTGCCGTGGTAGTCACCAATCTCTATTGGTAAATGGAGGTATAATGAGTTTCTTACTGGTAGGGATACATGTGCCTGGTGGGCTGGGGTTGCTGGTAACAGATTTGAGCGTGGCATGAACTAAAGCAGGATGGATGTTTAAAATATGCCAAGTGTTTTGATTTTTTTGTTGTTGACTTCAATTTGACCATCGTGTAAAAGAAAAACTAGACTAGTTTGTTAACAGTAGTGAATTTTTTATTACTGTACAAGGAATTATCATACAATGCCAAGATTGGTGGTGATGACTCCAAAAAACACTTGACAATGTCTATTGAGTGAGCTTAAGTTATAAGATGACTGTAGCAGTGTTATCAAAGGCAAAAAGCGCAAAAAAACTCTTAGGTCAATTAGGGCTTTAAGCGCAAAGCGCAAATAAAGCGTGGACTTTAATGAAGAAAGGCGCAAATGCAGAAAAATTACAAATATGTATGTGTAGTCCAAGATTAATATCTATAAGCATGAATACCAAATATATGGACAATGAAATTGAAGAAAATTTACGATAAAGTGAAATATCAACTGTTGGTGTCGCGTCTTCTGGATTATGCTCGTTAGCAAGGAAAAGTATGTCTTAGAACCTTGATGACAACACTTAAGCGCCCATTAAGCGAGGCGAAGCGCTTAACATGTTTTGAGCCTCTCTTAGGGCTTAAGCACGCTTTAAGCGCGCTTTTGATAACACTGGACTGCAGTAAATATGTTCTCCCACAACCTTAAAGATGAGATCAATGGAATTCGGAGGATCTTATATTTAGCTTTCTAATGCGATCTTCAGTTGAGTTACATGCCATATGGATCTCTGGTGAAGAAAAGGGAGCTGAATACTTACTGATTAAGGGCATCAAAATGACACATTTGACCTCATCTATATCTGTGGTGTCATTTACTGTGCCTATATACTCTAATAATTAACGTTTTCCACTTATCCCAAAAAAAAAACACCCTAAATGTGGGCGTCAGAAGTTAATAAGTTGATATATGGGAGGGCTGATGGCTACTTTGGTTTGTTTTGGCCCTCCAGAGCGGATAGGAGCAGTTCTAATTTTTGAAGTATCTTGTAGGCTGTTGGTACTTTTTCATGACATAGTAGTGGCTTTATGCTTATCTAATGGCAAACGTATGACAGGACTAGGGTAGAGCTTTGGGTACCCTTTCTCGGGAAATGCTAGCTCCCTAATGCTCCTGTAAAATTACTCGAGTTGATATGTAATCAAGTTGAAAAGATGCAACATTTGAGCCCATGTATATGTCATCTCTCTGTCTCTCAGGCTTTTAACATGCTGAGGGCCGTTTCTCAGATGCAGAGATGTGATATCAAGCTGGAAAATTAAGTGTGCATGATTTATACTAGCAATTGATTGCAATTCAAAGCCTTGAATGGTTGATGTTTGGTTTAAGTATTTTAACACGTATAACCATCCTGGCAGTTAGTATATGTGGTTTTAGAAAGACTTTCAATTGATGCCTTGATGTTGTTTTTCAAAATATTTCACAAGATACACTGACGCATTTCTTGCAATAAGCTAATTTTATTGGCTTCATGAATTCTTTATTTCAGGTTGAAGTGACCAATTCAGCTCTTCTTGCTTTAATAGAAAATTACTGCAGAGAAGCCGGTGTACGCAATCTGCAGAAGCAGATTGAAAAGATTTATCGCAAGGTTCTGTGACCTGTCCTCTTTTGTATAAAACATCTAATGATGAAATTGTCTGAGTCTCGTGCCTAGTCAACTTTTGATGAAAACTGATGGTTATTTCGTGAAATCCAACACGAACACTTTGAATCGTTTTCATGCTCTGATACTTTGCACATCCTGTTCTTGCTTTTCAGATAGCTCTAAAGCTTGTCAGAGAATATGGAGAGATTGAGCCTCAGAATACGGAGGTAGACGAGGTAAAAGCAGAATCTATCCATCTATCAGATGAAATCAAGTCTAAGGAAGAAATTCAAGCTGGAGCTGAGTCAGCAAACGGTAGCAATGATGACGAGGCCTCTGAAAATAATGCTGAAGCTGAAGCACAGGGAGCAGTGAATCAAACGCAGAAGTCTTCTAATGAAGATACTTGTTTACAGGTAAATGAAAAAGATTAAAAAGCAAAACTATAATGTTTAGTACTTCAGGTAATTCTTGCAAGTTGTAACTATGTATGCTACAATGTATTTTAGTGCTTCTAAGTTTTATCTATGCTTAAAATAAAAATACAAGATGCAGTGTAATGGATAGTTTTGTAGGCACAGAAATGTCTTTTTACAACTTGTCTTACTGCCTCAGGTTGGATTAAATATGGTTAACAAATGAATGAAAGAAATCACTTATCTGGCAATATAACACCAAACAAGCAAGGGAAGCACTTTCTTTTGAAATGTTAACTAAGAACAAGCAAGGGAAGCGCATGGTATTCATTTTATATGCTAAGTCCCCCTTGTATCTTAAAAAGTGTCTATGCATGATTTGCATTTATATCATACACTGTAATCAGTTAATCAAATTCTTTGGGATGGAGAGTCTGACTAATTAGACGTGATAGTCAAATTTGTTTTAAGTTGTGCCAAATGTTAACTCACTTGTTATAATCTAGTGTGTGCCCACACACATTTTTATATGTTTGATGTTATTTCTACCCTCATATTTGTCTGTACTGAGAAAAATACATAGAATTCCACCAAATTAAATTGCTAATGAATAATGTCCTTGTATTTCCTTGGCGTTGCATGATTTTATGTTTACATATTTATCTGCATTTAATATAATGACTATTGTGTCTTTGCAACTGAATTTTGGTTCTGAGTGGTTGTGGTCTTAACAGGATACTCAGGAAACTGAGAAAGCAACAGAAAGTGAAGTGAGTAAAACAGTAAATAAAGTGGTTGTTGACTCGCCAAACCTAGCTGATTATGTTGGCAAACCTGTTTTCCATGCGGAGCGCATATACGATCAGACACCAGTTGGAGTTGTGATGGGTCTTGCTTGGACTTCAATGGGTGGCTCAACACTCTATATAGAAACATCTCTGGTGGAGCAAGGAGAAGGGAAAGGGGCTCTCAATGTTACAGGACAACTAGGCGACGTTATGAAAGAAAGTGCCCAAATTGCCCATACGGTTGCCAGGACCATTTTGCAGGAAAAGGAGCCTGATAACCAATTCTTTGCACATAGTAAGCTTCATCTTCATGTTCCTGCAGGTGCTACCCCTAAGGATGGCCCTAGTGCTGGTTGTACTATGATAACATCCTTGTTGTCTCTTGCCATGAAAAAACCTGTTAAAAAGGACCTGGCAATGACAGGGGAAGTCACGCTAACTGGAAAAATTCTTCCTATCGGTGGGGTATGTTAACAATTCTTACACCTCCTTATAATCTCATGCAGCTTTAATGTCTGATCATCTATTATGTTTTCTTTTTATTTTTCGTTGATTTTGTCTTTAATGTTCTTTATGCTTTGATTATTTCCTGTGTCAGTATGTGTTTACATGCATGTGCATGTAAGCATAGTAAGAGTGGTCTTTTTCTTAATGACCCCACCAGTGTTGGGTTCCTTTTCTGAAGTGCGTTGATTTTACAAAAGCTTTACCTTTTGGTTCGATAATAGGTCAAGGAGAAAGCCATAGCAGCACGAAGAAGTGATGTGAAAACTATAATATTCCCTTCAGCCAATCGCAGAGATTTTGACGAGCTTGCTCCTAATGTCAAGGAAGGCCTTGATGTACACTTTGTGGATGACTACAAGCAAATATTTGATTTGGCATTTTGATAGCCAGAGTACAGAATATTTAAGTTGTTTTGGTGACAAATTGTCAACCTGTAGGCTGAGTTCGCCATCTCATTCATTCTGGACCTTATGCCCGGAGATGTAGTTTTGTTTTGCTCCTTATTTCATATTTACATGTGCACATCAATGTCGAACAAGCAGCCTTGATTTTTTCACCATTGTATCATATAAAATTCATAAATCTCAAGGACATACGGATTTTCCCTTTTGCCAAGAATGGAAGGTAAGATTTGACGGAAGGGAAGTCTCTTAAATTTGCTTTAGCTTCTATATAGACTCCTCGGCCGTCACTATTTCTTGGATATGGATTGATGACTTCTTGGCATCTTTATTTTCTCACAGGCAAAGAAAGACGAAAGAAGGGAAAAGGAAGGAAGAAACAGAGAAGACAAAGAGACCTTATTTCAGTTGCCATCAATGTATTGGCCAGAATATGTTTACTGTCTAATCAGCAAGCAGGGTGCAAGCATAGCTAGTATTGATGCGTGTGGACTCTTTCTTAGTCACGGGCAGTTTTCGTCTTAGCCTATATTTTTCAAAATACTAACTTGCTGAGTGCAGTGTCGAGAATCAAATTCCCCTACAAAAGAAAGGCGGACTTGTTGGTGCCTCCATTAACAAAATAAACCCCTGTTGTACTCTTAATAAAAAATCTTTAAAGCGGGTATCAATGTCACTGTTAAGAGTAGCCAAACCCCAAAAATATCTGAATTCTTGATTTGACTAGGTACTAATTCAAAAATGTTTTTCCTTTAAATATAGGTGAAGAGAGAACCAGCTTTTGGCTACGATGCGAGAAGTTTTATTTTGTGTCTCATACAACTGACACTAGTTGTACGAGATTCTTTTTTATTTCACAAAATTGTGAATCCCAATCTTACACTTCTGGGTCCACAGAATTCTGGATCCACAAAACTGTGAGATAAAAAGTTGGACAAAATAAAATTTTCCCTATGATGCTCTTAAGTGCAAATTTTCCCTTTTTTGTTAGTCTTGTCAAGAGAATAACAACTTTGTAACTCTTGATTAATGGGGGTCCCTTTTCTTTCAAATGTACTATTTGTTTGCGTTAGATCATCGAAGCCTATCGTCTTATGGAATGCAACTTACAATATCTCTTATCATGAAGTCCAAACTACCTTCCTGATACTGCAAAATTTTCCACAGAAATGGCAGGACGATAATTTAGAAGCCGGCCATCAGTATGTAATGGTCGTCACTGAAAAACGCCGAAGATGTTATATTCCATCCAAACATTTTAAAAATAAAATACAGGAAAAAGATTTTTAAAAAAAAGAAAAAGAAAGAAGAAGCTCCACATTAGACCATGTGTAAAAAAACAGGTAGGATCATAAAATGAAACATGCAGGTAAAATCATAAAACTAAAAATAAGTTTGTATTATGTGACTTATTGTATTACGTGACGCTTAAGAAGTTGCACTTTTTTTTTTTTCTAATTTCCTATAACCTTTTCTAAGAAGCATCATGGATCAAAAGGGTCTGGTGTGTAGTTTTTTTTCTTTTTTCCTTTATTTCTTTTTTAAAATGTTTGGATGGAACGACTGTTTTCGTTGTTTTTCAATGACCATTACATACTGATCCAGGTCAATTGATTTTGTAGCTCTTTATAAATTTATTTTTAGTTTTATGTTCCTACCTCTTTTTTTTTTTAACCATACGAGAGATTTACTTTTACACGCAAAAGATTTATTTTTTATACATAAAAGATCTAAAAATGTCATTTCTTAAATTATAAATTGTAAATGGCAAGATGTACAAATAGCAAGTTGAACTACTACTTACGAGAGTGAGTTACACTTGACATTCTTATTGATATCTCCAGTATTATATGGTTCTCCCTCTTATAAATAATCAATTCCTGTCGATGCCGATATTTGGTACCGACGAACTCAAAGCTTTCATTCTCTTCACCCAACTTCAACTCAACAAAAATACTAACAAAATATAATATAATATAAAATAAAATAAAAATAAACAAAAGTAAAAAGCTACGTATAAGTGTTTCGTTAAATTATAAGTGTGCTAGAAACTTGGTGCTGAAAGACATCCTGACATTATAAAGAGCAACTCTAGAAAATATCTTTGATAGCTAAGCAAGCTAGTTACTTATCTACCTTGGTGAAACTCCATATCTTTGTGGAATTACACGTTCATCACTCATCTACTAGGTTTGGACTCGTAGTAGGTGATGGTTTTTACTACCATTTGCAGCAGAATTGTACATAGAAAGCTCAACAGTTCAGAAGGGCCTCAATGTTTACAAGGATAGCTTCCTTACCAGCAAAACGCATACCAAGATGAAGTAAATAGCAGCATTAACTCAAAGGCGGGTAGCATGCTATATCATTTTATGGGTCAGCAGTAGGCTGCAGTCTCGGTAGCAAATAACTTATCAGTTGCAATCTCATGATAATTGTGATGCGCATGACGAAGGGCGGGTCAAGCAAGGCTGCTTCTAAGTTGGTAGAGCTGTCATTATGGACGGGGCCAGGATAGCCCGGCCCGGTCCACGTGGGTTTTGGCAATTGATGCTATTTTGATGGGTCTTATAATGGTCAGCCCACCCCAGCTCTATTTGGGTTGTGGGCCTGCACGGGCCTGCCCATCATTTTTTAAAATTTAATTTTGTATTTTTTCTTTAAATTCTTACCTAAAAAAGATAAATATTTAAAATTAAAAAAAATCTTATTGGAAAAATTTCACAAAACTTAATAGATTTTTATATTGTTCCAATATATCACAATAAATACAAAAAAGGTAAAATATGAGACTATATTTCATTCATTATAAGTCAAAACTCAAAACAAACTATTCAAGAGAACGTCTATGACGCTTATGGGATATTCAACACATCATCTTCATCAAACATATTTGAATCCGCTTGTGAGAAGGTTGTCTTGACATCTTCACTTTCATCTACATCTACAATTCGTATGCAATATTAATTAGTTAAATATTAAGAATAATTAAATTTTTAAAACTAATTAACGTTTTAACACTTTGATCTTTTAATATAATGAGCTTAATAAACTTTAAGCTTGGATACTCTTCTTGATATATTTTGTGTCATATGATTTTTATATTTTAAATACATATTTTTATTAGACTCACGTGCCGGCCTAACCCAGCCTCAATGAAGCCCCACGGGCTACGGGTTTACTCGGGCTGGGCTTAAAAGCCTCATTTTTAAATGGACTCCAAAAGTTCTAGCCAAGCCCTGCCAAATCACGGGTTGGGCTAGGCTGGCCCAACGGGCCAATCCCATATTGACGACTCTATAAGTTGGCAAGCTTATGAAGAAGGGATGCAAATATCACCTTATGTGAATCTAACATCGGAATGGGAGAGAAAGTGAAGAGCTTTATAAGGCAACACCAAAGTTCACATGATACGCCCGCTTTTGAGCTTGATGATAGCGTAGCCCAAAGGACAAATCCGTGAGGTTTTTTGGGCCAAAACGGACAATACAGGGGGATTTGCAGTCGTAACCTACATTTGTGCCACTTTTTAACATGTACACTATTTTTAAAAATTATTAATTTGGTAGCCAACTGATAAAAAATCCGTAATAATATGATAAATACATCCCTAACAAAAGATATAAAACCTACATCACGCATTAATCGCATGATCTGCAACCTTATTCGTGAAAAAAGATCTCCTCCTCTCCTCTCAACAGCTTTATAAAAAACCAGAAACTTGTCCATATTCATCTTCAGAATCGCACTTGCATGAAGTTGCCTCACGTTCAAGCTAAAATTTCATGCTAATATAGCATGAAGTTGTTTTACATTGAAGCTAAAATTTTATGCTAATGCATGCTGAAGTTATTTATCCTGCAATCTACAGTTTTGTCATGAGTTTTATCTGAAACTTCAGTCTAAACATGCTGAAGTTATTTAGTTCATTTGCTAAAACTTCAGAATAAACATGCTTAAGTTTTTGTCTTACGGTATGTAATTTTTTAATGAGTTTTTGCTAATGCATACTGAAATTATTTAGTTAATTTGCTAAAACTTCAGACAAAACATGCTGAAGTTATTTAGTTCATTTGCTAAAATTTCATACTAAACATGCTTAAGTTTTATTGTTCATTTACTAAAACTTCAGACTAAACATGCTTAAGTTTTTGTCTTGCAGTATGTAATTTTCTAAAGAGTTTTTGCTAATGCATGCTGAAGTTATTTAGTTCGTTTGCTAAAACTTCATGCCAAAACATGCTGAAGTTTTGTCCTACATGCTACAGTTTTGTCAATAGTCTTTTATTAAAGAAGGAAAAAATTGTCTTTAAAATGCTTTTAACAAAAAATTGGATATGGATGCAAATGGAAAAATAAAACGAGTATAAGTTAAAAAGGGACGACCAAATAGGGTGTTCCATGCAATTTTTACGACAATACATGACATGGGCTTGATCGTGACAATAATTCCCCCCTTTGAAAATTTTAGATGGCTAATTTTTTAAGGGGGATTTGCATCTATACCTGCTTTTTAGGTCACGTTTTAACTTTTGCCCGCTTTGCAAAAAAAATTACAAGCGTACCCACTTTTTCGCGTAACTTCAGCATACAGGGTTGAAGTAGCAAAGGCAATCACACAAAACTCCAGCATTCTAGTAGACGGGCATGAAGTAGCAAAGGCAATACGCTGAAGTTTTTTTGTCCTGGATAAGATGCTGAAGTTATTTAGTTCATTTGTAAAAACTTCAACACTATATATGTGATGACCCGATCCGTCGTCTCATGTGTTTCCGTCCTGTTTTCCCCGTTTATTGCTCCTTCATGATTTATTATATGTGTTGGGCGAGTTTGAGTTGACTCGTGTTGGATTTGGTAGGAAATGGGGCAATTAGTCTCTTTAAGGAAAGGTAGGTTTGGAAAAGTCAACCGGAAGTTGACTTGTGAGTTAGAGGGCTCGGATGTGATTTTCGACGATTCGGTTAGCTTCGAGGGATGATTTAAGGCTTAGGAGCGCAATCGGAAGTAATTATGGAGGCTCGATGTAGAATTAGGCTTAAATGGGCAAAGTTAGTATTTTGGTGAATTCCGGTTGATGGGTGAGAATTTGATCCGAGGGTCGAAATGGAATTCCGAGAGTTTTTGTAATTTCGTTAGGTGATTTTGGATATGTGTGTAAATTTTCAGGTCATTCGGACATCGTTTGGTCGGGATTTGATCGAAAGTGCATTTCGGAAGTTCTTGAAGAACTTAGGCTTTGATTAGGTGAAATTTGATGATTTTGGTGTTAACGGTAATGTTTTGATGGTTCGAGAAAGTTTGAATAAGATAATAGATCATATCTGTGCTTTTGGTTGAGGTCCCGGGGGCCTCAGGGTGATTTCGGGTGGTTAAACGGTGAATTTGGAGTTTGTTTCATGGAAGAGGTTTGCTGGTTCTGTTTGTTTCCGCATCTTCGGAAAAGGGGCCGCATAAGCGGTTCCGCAGATGCGGCGATTGGGTCGCATAAGCGGATTTGGGTCTGGGAACCCTTTTCCGCAGAAGCAGTCATGGATCCGCAAATGCGGCTATCGCAGAAGCGGTTCTAGACCGCATAAACGGTCGCTGGGAATTTAAGTCAGACCGCATAAGCGGTAATTTGAACGCATATGCGGTGACCGCAGGTGCGGTTATTTAGTCGCAGAAGCGAAAATCGCTGTTGGCAGAAGGTTTATATCATTATTTCATCCGCGAACTTATGTCATTTTTCCTCCATTGTGGAGCGATTTTGAGAGCTTTGAGGCGATTTTGAAGAGGGATTCAAGAGAGAAGGATTAGAGGTAAGTTCCTTGGCCTAAAGTTTATGGTAGAATTAACATGAAAATTGGTTGAAATTCATTAAAAAGGGGTAAAGCTAGGGCTTGAGTTTTGATGTTTCAAATTAGGATTTGATAGGTCATTTGAGCTCGGATTTGGGAGTTCTTGGTATGTATGGACTCGTGGCGAGACGAGGAATCCGGTAATGTGAGTTTTGTAATTTTTTGAAAAGCAGGCCCGGGGCTCGATTGTTAGTTTTGGGATTTTTACTATATTTCGATTGTTTTCGATTGGGTATTGTTTTCTTGGAATATTGTAATGTATTCGCACTGATTTTGGTTAGATTCGACGCCCGTGGAGGCCAATTTGAGGGGCAAAGGCATCGCGAGCGAGGAATTTCACCGGTTCGAGGTGAGTAACACTTGTAAATGATATCCTGAGGGTTTGAAACCCCGGATTTACACATCATAGTGCTGTATTGAGGTGACTTACATGCCGGATATGAGCGTGGGGTAGAGCACCGTTGGGGGACTGTGACTTGGTCCCCGGTTGTTGATTTTTACCGTGTATTTGACTGAAATTATTTGTTATCATCATAATTTGGGCTGATTGCCATGTTTGGGGCTTCGTGCCAACTATGTGAATCCTTCGGGGATTGATATCACTGTCTTTGCATTACTTGCATATTATTTGATCTCGGTCCAAGGTTTTAATACTATTTTGCAAACTCAGCCATTTTCCTAAGATTTGAAAACTTAAACAACATTTTATTGACGTTTTGAGCTGAGGACTATCATGTTAACATTGCCCAAATGGCTTATGTGCATTCCTGTACTGAGCATGGATCGGGTTACACGCCGCAGCAGTGTTATAGTAATTTCTAAATATATGGATGGCTCGGGCTGCACGCCGCAGCAATGATATATTGATTGAGGCCGAGAGCCTGTTTGATGCCACGACATGGCTGATATTGCGCTTGGGCTGTAGGAGCCCCTCCAGAGTCTGTACACACCCCCATTGAGTGCCATCGACATTAAATGGATCGTACTGCACGCCGCAGTGGGTACCGGAGTGTACCGTCATATGCATTGCATTGCGTTCATACTTTTGTGCATTATTCGTTGTTTGTGTTATTTCTTGAGATATTAATTGTTGTACTGATATTGTCTGATCACTGTTAAAAAGGATAAATTTGAGACAGTGGTAACAGTGACACTGTATGATGTAAACGGGTCAGGTAACGAGGGCTGACCAGGAACAAGAATATTGCCTGTAGGGCGAGTTTATAAGCTCAATTATGCATACTTGTTTGTGCCCGATGGGCTGACTTTTGTGCTGACTTGCACTACATGTTCTGCATTTAATTGCTTAACTGTGGGAAAAAGATATTTTCGAAAAGGGGTTTTGAATCGAGTCATGATATTTTCTAAAGGATTTTCACGTTTTCCCCTGTTTTCTCAATGGTTACACTGTACCATATAGCATGTTGGTTTGCTTTACATGGTTTATTGCTGCTTAGTTATTATTTACCCTTATTACTCACTGAGTTGGAGTACTTACTTTACTCCTTGTACCTCGTATGCAGTTGCAGGTATTGTTCACCCGGTAGCGGGTTTTGAGCTGATTGAAGATTTATTATCATAGCTGAGCCAGGTGACCGCTAGCGTCCGCGGCACCAGATCTTCTCCCTT
>MU717820.1:6828-24929 GCA_026770625.1 Nicotiana glauca
AATATTTTTCAAATGCAGTAAGCAGGAGCCCACCTGGAAAATGGACACATATTTCAAATTGAAGTGGTCGAACATCATCAAGGCAACAACAAGGATGTCGTTGGAAGAATACAAGATACAAGTTCAAGGCAATACAAGAGGAAGTTTTGAAGACATAGATAGGATTTTTGTAATTCATAGACCATAGCTTAGGCTAGTTTCTTTTATTTTACCATGATGTAATAAGGGGTCAGTCAGCAGTAACAGCAGTAACAACAACAACAGTAGTGAGATCACAGTCCCTGGTAGTCCCAGCTACCAGACATTCCTGAACTACACTGACCTGATTCCTGTTTAGCCCAGGATGTGTAGGCAACCTATGAAGCAGGGTGCAGTCAAAACTTTTCAAAATGCTTCACAACGGAATACTTGAACGGGCAAAAATCGCTCGTATTTGCTCACTTATCTTTGCACGAAAACTCTTTGTATTTCCGAGCAAAGATGGGCAGCTGTGAGCACGTGATTTTTGCCCTATATATGAGTTATTCCCATAAAATTCAAACAAAAGATTTTTTCTTTATTTTTGCAATTTCTGTGAGTTTTGTGTTAATTGTTTGCTTGTTATTCGTGCATGTTAAGTCATAAAATAAAAATATGCATTTAAGATTTTATTTCATTCTTAGTATTAATTAGGTAGCAATTTGTTTTAGAACAAAATTAAAGAAATTGACAAAAATGGTCTTTGCGTTTATTTTTCGATTTTAAATAATTTCTTAGAATTTAAAAAATAATAGACGAAAATACAAAAGGAAAATAAATACAAAAATACAAAGAAAAGTAATACAAAAATACAAAATACAAAATACAAAAGAAAATAAAATACAAAAATACAAAAGAACAAAGAAGAAAATACAAAGGGAAAAGTATAATGCAAATGCAATTCAATAAATTTGGGCTCAAAATACCCCCAAACTCCCGACCCCAAGCGACCCAGGCCCAATTGTCCACCCGGTCAAGTCCGGGAAGAACCAAAACGACGTCGTATGCGTCAACTAATCTCGGTCGTTTAACCATCTTAATCCAACGATTGGGGAAGGGTTGAGATATTTTAATATAATAGATAGATATAATATACAAAAACATAAAAATCCTATCACCTTCCCCGTTAACGTCTGAGCCGCCCTACTTCCTCCCGCCGCCCCGCAGGAACCTTACCGGCGGGAAACCCTTGTTTCACCAATCTCCACCCAAAATACACCCCGGAACCGCCTCAACCTCCTCTTCACACCCCTCTACCCCATTTCCTTTAAAACACCCCGGAACCGTTAGAATATCCAAATTAAACTTGCCGGAACCCAACCGCCGGCAAACAACCCCTCATCCAAATCATACCAAAATCACACTAGACATCCCTCTTTAAGTACTTAACCCTACTCTGAAGTTCTCAAACCCTAAAAGTCACTGCAATTACTCGAACGGCAAGTTTAAGGTCTGCCGGCGATTAAAACCTCAAGAAAATTATCACCAGACTTCCTGGGCATTGGAACTCGATGGCTAAAAGAAAAGAAGAAAAAGGAAATCAAGAGAAGACTGATTGAATAGAAAACAAAGCTAAGTCCTTTTTTTTTCTGTCCGTTTTCTCTTTTTTGTTTAATTAGCTTTTACATGTTTAATTGATCAAGTATTAGGGTTTAATAAAATTAGTATAATTAGATTTTGTTAGGTTCTAAACTTTTCGGTCCTGTTTTGATAATACTTTCTCTAATTTTGTTTCACGAAATTCTGTGATGATTCCTGATAACCCATTAGCATAATTAGTATGTTGTTAATATCAGTGGATTTTTATTTCTATTTTTTTTTATCTTTTGATTCGATAATTTCTGTGATTTGTTCCTTAATTCATTGTTAAATAGTTTTGATGATGATTCCAGCCCTAATTAGATTTAGCTGAGTTGACCTTAAGGGATTGATTGGATATAGCTGTTAAAAGAATTTAATTAGAACTTAGGTATTGGAAATTTGGTTGAAACAAGGATGTTTATAGCTAATAGTAGTTCAGAATATTACAAGGGCATTGTTGGAATATTATAAACTTGGCAGTAATTTTAAAAGAACTTCAGGGATCTTTTGGGGATATTAAAAGGGTTAGATGTACTAAACCTAAGTAGGTGGGGGTAATTTTGGTATATAAATGGGTAGTTTTGCAATTGATAAAGTAAAGGGAGGGTAGATTAGGGAATTCAAAGGGGTAGGAATAGGATAGAAGTAACTAGAACATTCTAGAGTGGGGCATTAGCTCAATTTTAAACAATTGATTGTACCTAGTTGAATAAAAGTTAAAAAATAAAGGACTGTTAGATAAAATCTAATTTTTAATTTCCCTCCAATTCCAAAATCTATAAATAAGCAGTATTTGCTTTAATTGATAAGCTTTCAGCACCTAGAAAATTCCAAAAATATCTGTTATACTTCAGATCTGAAATTAACACTTTCAGATCACCTTCTCCCCTTTTACACTTCAAATTCATGTCAAAAATCCAAAAACAATCCCAAAAATTGAGAGAAACAAAAAATAAAATACTGTTTCATTGGATTTTCAGTTGAATCTCAATTGTTAAGGCTCAATATATAGTAATTGTAAATCAGAAGCTGTGTGAGGCAGAATTGAGTGGTTTAAGAATTTGATTACACTGTTTTTGGCTGATTTGAGCATGTTTTGACTGCTGAAGTCTCTCTAGTTCCAGAAGTTTGGTTGAAAGTTTATTAGAATGAGTTTTGAACAATCCTCAGTTTAATCGAGTTAGTTTTGAATCCATTTCTGGGCTGTGTTGGTGAAATTTCTGATGCTGTTGATTGCTTACATGCTGCTGTGATACTGATACCTAGACTTGATCATTAATTCAATTTGCCTTCACTTGTTTTCCTTCTCAGGTACACATCCTATAATTTTCCTTCATGTTCGTGCAAATAAAGTGACAGGCAGCACAAAACATCTTATGAAATCTCGTTCATTTGGATAAGCAATGACAACTGCTCTTAAATTTCAATTAGTAATTGAATTCAGATGGCTTGAAACTGTTAAAATCTGTTGTTGATTCTGAAATTGTACAATTAGACTTTGTAATTCCTTAAATAGCTGAAGTAATAGTGCTAGCTTAGATTAATTCTGTAATTGAATCATTAAATGAATTTTTCTATTCGTGTAGTTGTGTAAATGGTAATGTCAGTGTTAGTTTTGGTTCATCTATAGTCATTGTGGTTGTTTGTAAGGCTACCACTTAGGGATAGATTTGTATAACTGGTAATTCTGCAGTTTTGTTTCTCAGTTTAAGTATCTCATATGGGAAAGTTAGTATTCAAATATTTTCTTAGTCAATATTGTTAGAATGTAGAAATCACAACTAGCAAAAATGCAACTTGTATTGTGTCTAAAATTAGTAGATCTTAAGAATCAGTTTGTGGCTTTAATTCTAAACTAGGCGGTAGTTGTATTCATTTGGGTTTAATTTTGAATATAGCAAACCAGTTCATACATTGAGCCTTAACATGCTAAAAGACGGCCCAAATCTGGAAATAGGCAGTTCAACCCGTTTTGTCTAGATTGGAAACTACAAAATATAGCTTTCATTTTGGTTAAAAACTAGTTTCCGAGCAATTAAATCTATTTCCCTTTTTGAATAATCGAGGAATAAATATCGTAGTCACTCTTAGTTTAACCTTTAAATAACAACGAGACGAGCCTCGCCAAAGGAAAAATAAAAACAAAATTACGGGGCCCTCATAAGCGATTGATTCAAGATACTTAGACTCGGGAGGATCATTTAGTAAATTTTATGATCTCCCAAAAAATTAATAAACGCGCAGTTGCTTTAGGCGCGAGGGTTAATAACATTACCTCCCTAATACGGGTGTGCATTTCATGCACCCCAAATCTAAATTTCAACGAAGTCGAAGTGTGTTAAAGGCCACAGGTGTACTGGTACAGTGTGGTCCAAAATATATTTTTACGACGTTGCAATTCTTAAAAATAAATAATAAATAATAAATAAAGGCGGTTGATCAATAAAAGGCACATAAAAGTAGAACATGTATTAAAATCAGATAAAAACAAATACAACAGTTGAGCGACCGTGCTAGAACCACGGAATTCGGGAGTGCCTAACACCTTCTCCCGGATTAACAGAATTCCTTATCCGAATTTTTGTTTCGCGGACTGTTAACAGAGTCAAACTTTCCTCGGTTCGGGATTCAACTGGTGACTTGGGACACCACTAATATCCCAAGTGGCGACTCTGAATTTAAATAAATAAATCCCGTTCCGACTGTCCTTAAATTGGAAAAACTCCTTCCTTTTATTATATCCCTCACGGGGTGTAGTAATAATTCGGTAAAAAGGAGGTGTGACAGGCCATATTAACTTGAAGTTTCAGACTCAGAGGTGGACACAACCCTCCGCTTACTTATGAATGCATCAAGAGCCACATTACCTAGGTCTTCCTCATCACTGGATCTCGTTTCAGGTACTTGAATTTCCAAGGGCACAACAGCAAATGCAGGAATAGAACTATCCTGGGACTAAGAGCCCTGACCTAGGTCCTCCAGAGAGGGATCAGGTTCCTTATGTGATTCCTAGTAGTATCTGCTAGTGCATCCTCTTCAACAGGTACAATGTCCCATTCGTTCCTTACACTTTGTACCTCGTCTTTTAGAGATATGATCTCATGCAGTACACCATCTGTAGACACCACAAACATGGTTACAACATTTTTCTCTTCCTCAAATGGTGCTACTACCACCATGGAATCAGTAGCAATAATTATAGAACTCTTTGTGACCTTAGGATTTTGACCTTGTTCTCCAATTGGTCTTTTACTGGTGGAAGCCTCAGACGATGGGGAAGTCAAAGCAACAATTTTAAGGGTTTCTGAATTAGGAAGAGACTGGAAAACTGGGTGAGGTGTGACAATAGCGGTAAGAGTGATTGTGGGTGAGAAAGGCTCAGTGGGATCAGAAGGCTCCATAGGTTGATCGGTAGGAGTGACGACTGAGGCAGGGAGATCGAAAGTTGTCTCAGCCATTGAGAAAGTGGTGTGACGATGCTTTTGGGAAATTCTAAGGTAGGACTTATGGTTCGAAAGAGATGAAAATAGGGGTTTTTAAGAGAAGAGGATAATTATGAAGAGAGAGGAATAGGCACCGATTCTGAAATGGCGGTTGGCCGTGGAGAATCGCGATGTCTCAGAGGGAGATGGAACGATTTGAAATGAAGAGACGTGATAGCAGGATCTGAAAAGTTGAGTGAAATGGCAGTTGTGTTTTTGTACCTTTTTAAGACGTGTATTAAAGGATTCACAAAACTACTAACCTTCAGTACAAGAACTAGGTTCTTGACCTCTTTATTTGAAATAATCAATCCTCTTTTATCATTCATGAACTGCATCTACAACTTCTATACTCCTCATGTGTGTTTACCTGCAATGGTATTGAAGTGAGTTAGACATGGTCGGAAAACACTTTTAGCCAGTTATTTCTTGAAGGTGATTTTCATTGCCCGATAAAGAGGAATCAGGTTCTCAATTGGGATTTAAAAGTCCCAACTTCACTTTGTTTCTTTCAAACTGTTCCCTACTTAGCGCCTTGGTGAAACTGTCTACAATTTGATCTTCTGTGCTGCAGAACTTCATACATATCAACCCTTTCTCCACATTGTTCCTCAGAAAGTGATGCCTCACATTAATATGTTTTGTCCTTTTATGTTGAATTGGATTCTTGGCCATGTTGAGTGCATCGGTGTTGTCACATAGAAGGGGAACACTCTTAGTGAGTACCTCAAAGTTGTCCAGTTGCTGCTTGATCCATAAAAGTTGAGCATAACAGGATGTTGCGGCTACATATTCAGCTTCAGCTATTGAAAGAGCCACTGAATTTGACTTCCTTGTGCCCCAAGAGATAAGACATGAACCTAAGAAGTGGGCCATTCCAGAAGTGCTTTTCCTGTCCACAAGATAACCTGCATAATCTTCATCAGCATACCTAATCAGATTAAAACTGTCACCTGATGGATAATATAACACCAGGTCCAATGTTCCTTTCAGATATCTCAGTATTCTTTTGGCAGCCTTCAAGTGAGATTCCTTAGGATTTGATTGAAACCTCGCACACAGCCCCACAATAAAAAAAATATTAGGTCTGCTGGCAGTGAGATAGAGAAGAGGCCCAATATTGCCTATATACATGGTTTGATTCACAGGAGATCCAGTTTCATCCATGTCCAGTCGAGTGGCAGTAGTAATGGGAGTGTCTATAACCTTTGATGCTTCCATGTCAAATCTCTTCAAGAGCTCCCTAATGTATTTTTGTTGACAAATGGATATACCCTTTGGGGACTATTTTACTTGAAGGCCCAAGAAGAAGTTCAGTTCCCCCATCATGCTCATTTCAAATTCACTTCCCATGAATTTTGCAAATTCTTCACATAGAGAATCAGTTATTGCTCCAAAAATGATATCATCAAAATATACCTGAACAATGAGCAGGTTCCTTCCTCATTTCTTTAAGAAAAGAGTGCTGTCAATTTTCCCTCTTTTAAAGTCATTTTCCAAGAGGAACTTTAACAACCTTTCATACCAAGATCGAGGCACCTGCTTTAGCCTGTACAAAGCTTTGTCCAGTTTGAACACATATTCAGGGTGCTCATGACATTCAAACCCTGGGGGTTGCTTCACATCGAGTTCTTCCTTAAGGAGTCAATTCAAAAATGCACTCTTGATATCTATTTGGAATAAAGTGAATTCCATATGAGATGCAAAAGCGATCATAATTCTAATAGCTTCCATGCAAGCCACTGGAGCAAACGTTTCATCATAGTCAATCCCTTCCTCCTGATTGTAGCCTTGGACCACTAGCCTGTCCTTGTTCCTTGTGGTAATTCCATGTTCATCAAGTTTGTTTCTGAATACCCACCTGGTTCCTATAATGGTTCGATCTAGGGGTCTAGGTACCAGGTGCCACACATTGTTTCTCTAAAATTGATGTAGCTCATCTTGCATGGCTGTAATCCAGTCTGTATCTTTCAAGGTTTCCTTAATATTTTTGGGTTCTATCTGGGAGAGAAAGGCTGAGAAGACAAGTGAATTTCTAGCTCTTGACCTGGTTTGTACTCGGAATCTAGAGAAGTAATAATGTTGTCTATTAGATGAGAGCTTTGGTGTCTCCAATTAGACGTCTGAGGTTCATTTTGAGAGGAAGAGGGTATGTTTGGCTGATTTTCCTCTGTCCTACTCTCAGGTGCTAGTGGAGTTCCCTGAACAACATCAACCACTCTTTCTTCAGCTTCAGTGGTTGTAATTGAAGTGCTTGGTTCTATTGAAGATGAGGCAACATTGTCTTTAGTTGTTTCCTTTACTTGACTCATCATATCTACCTTTCCATTTGTCATGTTAATGACTTCACCAGGGACTAGTAAGGGTTCTCCATCTTGATCTTTCTCAGCACTCTTCTCACAAGATGGACAAGACTCATAAAAAATAACATGGACACTTTCCTCAACACATTGAGTCCGCTTATTATATATCTTGTAAGCCTTGCTTTGAGAAGAGTAGCCCAGAAATATTCCTTCGTCACTTTTGGTATCGAATTTACCAAGCTAATCCTTTCCATTATTGAGAACATAATATTTGCACCCAAATGTTCTTAGGTGAGTCAGCTTGGGTTTTCTTCCATTCAATAATTCATACGGGGTTTTGTTCATAAGTGATCTGATCATGCACCTGTTCACCAAGTAGCAAGCAGTGTTGACAGCTTTATCTCAGAAGTTCTTTGCAATTCCACTATCAATCAGCATTGTTCTTGCCATTTCTTCCAGAGTTCTGTTCTTCCTTTCTACTACTCCATTTTGCTGAGGCGTTCATGGAGCTGAGAAGTTGTAAGTGATGCCATTTTCATTCAGAATTTATCAAATTTGACATTGTCAAATTCTGTCCCATGATCTAATCTAATGCATGAGACTCTAGACTCCATTTTCACCTATATTTTCTTCATAAAGGACACAAACACCTCAACAATTTCACCTTTGGTTATGAGAAATAGAGTCCATGTGAATTTGGAGTAGTCATCCACGATCACAAAAATGTATCTTTTTTTCCTCTTGTTTGTACTCTCATAGGTCCACACAGATCCATATGCAGAAGCTCTAGTGGCTTTGAGGTGCTCATATCTCTTTTACACTTAAAAGAGGACTTCACATGTTTTCCTCTAGCACATACATCACAGAATTTTTGCATCTTAAATTGTGACATAGGCAGACCATGGACCAGGTCATTTTGAATTAGTTGGTTTAGAAGGGAAAAGCTTGCATGGCCCAGTCTTCTATGCCATAGTTCAGCATCATCATTAACAGCTTTCAGACAATTCATATCACCACTCTGTAAGGACTCAAAATCAGCAACATAGATGTTCTTGTATCTTTTGGCCACCAGTATTATTTCACCGATCACAAGATCAGTGACTGTACATATTTTGGACAAGAATTCCACCTTGTTTCTTTTATCACAGATTTGAGAAACAATCAGGAGACTGTACTTATGGCCATTAACACAATACACATTTTCAATAGAATGAGTAAGTGACTTCCCAACTTTTCCAACTCTAAGAATGTACCCCTTTTTTCCATTGCCAAAGGATGCACTCCCTCCTTGCATGGCTTTTAGTGAAAGAAAGTACGTGGTGTTCCCAGTCATGTGCTTTGAACACCCACTATCCATGAACCATTGTTGACCACTTCCTTTCACTGTTCCCTGAACAAGAGATTAAGAGTTAGTTTTAGGAACCCAAGCAAGTTTGGGTCCCTTGTAGTAGGTAAGAGGATGAATAAGAGTTCCTCTTGCTCCATGCTAGTAATGTATGTTTTTTTGTGAGTGGTACCTGGTCCCTTTTCTGTAGTCACCCTTTCAGCAAACACTTTGTTTTTCTGAATTGATTGATTCTTGGCTTGGACATCTTCCTTGAAGTTCCCAATGTTCCTACATTGGGTACAAGACCAGTTATCAGAGATAGTGACGTATTTGCTGTGGGGGTTGTGAGGAGTTTTCTCCCCTTGGAAACCTATTCTCTGCCAGTTTTCGCAATCATTAGTATGCAAGGAAGTGGTGGCTTCTAAGGACCAGGTCCACTTTAGGGACCTTTCAATATCATTCTTTACTCTTTCCAAATCAGTTTGGAGTTGCTCGTTTTTCTTAATTTCAGCACACATCTTAGATCTCATAGCTTTCGCCTCATTTTTAAGCCTAATGTGTTCCTCACTGGCTATCTCCTTTCCATTTCCCGAATTTTTAGGTTTTGACTTAGTCCATGGTTTCACTATTGTTTCCCTTAGGTCTGTAATTTCTGCCAACAGATCACCTTTTCTTTCCTGAGGATTTCAATGGTTTTCTTATGGTCAGTAACTACAGCTACTAAGTCGTCTCTAGTTTGTTCAGATTCTTCTAATTCTAAGGTCAAAGAATCCCTATCCTCCACAAGACTATGAAAAGCAGTGATTAATACATCAGCTAAAGACATAAGTATTTTTTGAGAATAGGATTTTTGATTTCTTTGAATATCCCTGAAGTTTACCTCTTTGTTGACATTATCTTCATCATCATCTGATTGAGCCAGCAAAGCAAAAGTTGAGTCATATCCAATCTTCACGCCTTCAACTGCCATCATGGAACTATCACCAGTATCAGCTTCATCTTCAGACTCACTAGAGGAGTCCCCCCATGCTGTAGGAGCCCGTCTCATCATATTGTTAGCGAATCTTTTTCTCTTGAAGTCCTTGAAGGGAACCTGGTTCGTCTTAGTTGTTTTCTCATGGTAGTTCTTTGAGAATTTTTGTTTCAAGAGAGGACAGTCTTTCATGAAGTGTCCAGGCTTTCCACACTTGTAACAAAGATCATAATTTTTTGGTCTGTTAGAGGCGTCCCTTTGTAGCATTTCTTCTGACCATCTTCTGAAATCTTTTGGTTAAGTAAGCCATGTCACTATCTTCCTCACTTGAATCATTATTGTCAGCTTTAAGTAGCAGGTTCTTTTCCTTCTTTGGTTCTCTTCTTTCAAAATCAGCCATGAGGATCCTTCCTAGGTGTTAGCCTGATAGGATGAACCCCCTCTGATACCAATTGTTAGATTATATGAGTCCACCAAACAGTAGAATACCTGGTCCTTTATAAGATTCTGCTAAGAATGCTAATAAACAGTATGAAAATAAGGCAGAGTATTTTTACGTGGAAAAATCCCACACAAGGGGATAAAAAACCACGACCTACACCTGTAGGATTTTAACTTCACTAACTTGCAATCTCCCTATTACAAGCCACTTTACAATGACTCCATTACAAAGAATTTACTCAACTAACTTGTGGCGCCACTTTGTGACTTCCTAGTTACAAAGACTTTTACTAACTTGTGATGCTCTCACCACAAGCCACTTTATAACTCTATAGTTACAAAGACTTTTGCTTATGACTAAAACTAGTCACAACATAAACTCCATCAATTTATGGATTTACGAGAGGATTCCTAATCAAACGCTTCTAGCTCAGCAGTTTAAGAGATACAATAAGTACAGTCACAAAGTTACAACTCAACTAGGACAACGACAAGCTATCTTTTAAGAACTGTTCTGTAGTTGCGTTCAACTTTGCTCTTCAAGTTTGTGAGGATTGATTTCTTTGTTTTTGCAAGAAGCTTGAATAAGAAACTGAAACCTTCAAGTGATGTTTTGTATAAACTCATTGTAGGTATACCTTGATCACATCACTTGAAATGTTGTGATACTTTATTTGGTTGGAGAATGAGTGGGCGCTGGAGACAGTGCAGTGCGGCATAAACAGTGCAGGTAGTCACTTCGTTTTCAACTGTGTGCAATTGACTTTATACTACTGTGAGGAACCCACAAGAGTATCAGGTCCTTGTTTGGGTTCCTAGCTCCTAAAGCTGTAGCAGTTCACCTTTAGGTGGAATCTGTTAAGCTTGCAGTATAGTCCAAGTAGGTCAGGTTCCCTATCTGGTTCTTAACAGTAAGTTTGTTAGAGAATCAAAATATAAGACAAGAACATTTAAAACCTATAAGTTAGGATACTAGATTTAATCCCTTTGGTTATACAGTTGTAACCTAAATATGCTCCTTACGGGTAATGAAGCTTTGAAACAAATCCTAGTTTTTACTCCCTTGAGCAATGAGATTTTTCACGTAAAAGTTTTATGTTAGTTAAATTCCGCACTTTACTTTCTAGTTGTGTCAGGTTAGTTAGTTTAAAGAACCCGGTTCTTTAAAATCGCAAAAGTCGGACAAGACACAATTCAACCCCCTTCTTGTATCTGAGAAAATTCTAAAATAACAATTAGTATCAGAGTAGGTTCTTTCATAAGAGGTTAACACCATGAAATATCTACTATGGTTGCACCACCAGATCTTCTACATCGATAGTCTACTGAACCTCGCAAGACCAAGAACCTGGTTCTCAAGTCCACTGTGAAGCAAGATATTAAATAAGTTGATATAGCACTACTTACTAGACGTTTTCATCAACAACCAGGAAAGATGGATTTATAAAAAGGGAAGCTCATCCAAACCTAAGGTTATAGAGAAAAAATATTGGTGGATGTTACAAGTGTAAGAAGAAAGATCACTTTATCAAGGACTGTCCACTATGGAAAACTAAGTGGAAGAAGAATTCCTAAGAGGGTTAAACAACATATATAGAAGAAACTGGGTTCCTAGACGCAAGATGACCAATAAGACTGTGGACAAAATTATGAAAAGGGTTATAGATGCTATGCAATCATCCTCAATGGATGAGTCTGATGATGACGAATAAAGTGACTGATCAAAAACAACAAAGATGATCAGTCACTAATGGCCAAAGAATATAATGATTCAGAACCTTAAGATCTCATGGATTTAATGGAAAATTCAGACTCTATTATTGATGAGGAAGAAGAACCTGAGTCTAAGGTGAGAGGGAGAAAACATTAGTGATATATCGATAGTGCTTTCTCCAGCCACATGACTGAAAATAAAAGAAATTTTCTCTTACTAAAAGCCTATGAATGAGCGAGTGAGGCTTTGAAAATAGTAAGAAAAGTGATATAATTAGCGTAGGTAAGGTTGGTAAGTCCAACTCCATGGTATTGAAAATTTATACTATATTAAAGGATTAAAACACAACTTGCTAAGTGTTTTCCAAATGTGTGATAAAGAGAACTGGGCTCTATTTACTTCTGCAAACTGCACAGTTATAATAAGAACCTAGGGAACCTAGTTCTCAAGGGAAAAAGAAACAAAAATATTTATAAATTTGATATTATGTCTTCACCTAAAAATGAACTATCATGTCTTAGTGAACTTGATACTGATTTTTTTTTGTGGCATAAAAGGCTGACACATATTAGCTTCTCATTGTTGAATAAGATAATTACCTAGAACCTGGTTTTTGGTATGCTAAAATCAAAATTCAGGAAAGATAAAATATGTAATGTTTGTGTTAAAGGTAAACATGTCATATCCTCCTTCAAATCAAAGAAAGTTGTAAGTACTTCTCGTTCTCTAGAATTATTACATACAGAAATATGTTGACCTATGAGGATTCAAAGTAGAGGAGGGAAAAGGTATGTATTTGTAATTGTTGATGACAACTTAGATTTACTTGGTCCATATTTCTTGCAACTAAGGATGAGATATTTGGTATGTTTAAACATTTGTTAGAAAATTGCAAAGAAAAATGAATACTTATGTTGCTAGCATCAGATATATGGATTTGAATTTGGAAAGACAAACTTTCTTGAGTTTTGTTTGAAAAAATGCCATTGTTTCTAATTTTTCTGGACCTAAGACCCCACAACAAAATGTTGTTTTTTATAGAAAAATAGGACTAGTTTCCTATACTACTCTGAACATGTACCTACCGCCCACTCAACGTCATCAATCGCCTTTTAAAAATTTGAAACTTGGGCGCTACTCTCTTTCCCTCTCAAAACCAGATCAAGAGAAATTAGTATGATTGATTGAGCCAAGTAACTATCAGATCATGGTCCTATAAAACCCCCCTTTTTACGTCACTCCTCTCATTCGATCTAATTACCCATCCTTCTATGAGAACACATTTCCAAAAATCAAAACCCTAGGTTTCATGTCTTCCAGAAACTTAAATTGTTAACAATATCGAACTCATCAAGCTAACTACATTTGGTTCTCTCAACTCAAAGCCCAATCTTGTAACAAATACTCCACCTCCTACATCCTATGATATCGAGTCTATACAAGATTCAATTCCCTCCCAAAATACCCTAAAGGCTTTTACAGGATTAGTTGATGACTCTAACAAAAGAAAAATAAAATTTTGATCGTAGAAATTTTGTAGTACAGGAGTCACAAATTCAGGGGGAAGAAAATGTGAAAAAAGAAGAGGAGGATAGTAATAAACAATCAAAGATGAGCAAAGATGGTGATAGAAATATTGAAGGCACAGAAGTCTCAGTGAATGTGCAAAAATAGGCAAGCAATGTGTTAGGATTTAAAACATATTGGGGAAGAAGAGGAAGTAGGTGAGAAGGTAGAAAAAAAGGAGATTGAAAGAGAAACTGATGATAAGGGTGTCCTTGTGAAGAGAACATGACTAGTCCTAGAGAAGAACTGGTTAAGGGAAGTACTAGTGATGGAGTAGAACCACCAGAAGCCCTTAAAAAACAACCAGGTTCATCAATTGCTGGAGAATGTATATTGGTTGGAGAAAGAGTTGCTGAAGAAAATATTAGAGAAGATGCTAAACAGGTTCAAGAACCTGGTTCTCTAAAGGCTGATCTAGTATATTTCTTTTGATTAGACTGACACTGGGGAAGAAGGGAAAAAGAAGGGAGAGAAAGAAGTAAGAAAATAAAGTAGTGCAAGCAAGAATGATTAGGCACTAGTAGAGTTGATTGCTAGAATGAGGGAAAAGAAGATGAGTGAGGAAGGAAAAACCACTGGTAGGGTGAAACATGTGGCCAAGAAGGCAGTGTTGTTGCAAGGTTCTGTATCCCTTGGGGTTAGAACACCAAACACTAGAGGGAAGAGCAAGGCTACTTTTGAAAGGATCTTGGAGGAGAGCAAGAAAATAAAAAGGAGAGACAAGAATTCAGGCTGAGAAATGAGTGTGATATGGAGGAAATAGATCTTGTGAGTGAGAGAGATGAGAAATAAGAAGAAGAAGAAGAAGAAGAAGAAGAAGAAGAAGAAGAAGAAGATGATGATGATGATGATGAGGAGGTCCTTCTTCAGAGAAAAATAAAGAAAAAGGTTGGCTCATCGTCGGTTGCATCTAAGGAGAACAGAACTCCAAGAAAAAAAAGGCTACAGTTTTTTAGTTTGAAGGGAAAGGAACCAGCTCCAAATATAAGAAGAAGACCCAATTAAAAATTGCCATAGTGGGTAGAGAAGAATGGTTTGCTGGGCTGATAATGTTAAAGGGCCGAGTAGCCAACCCATCCACTGTAAACAAGTTTGGGATGAAGTAGCTGATGGAGAGGATTGAGAATAGGAATATACACATTGATTTTTATGAATACTACTAGTCATGTATGGTGAAACAATGCTCTATTTTATAAGAATTTTAAAGTGCTTGAGGATAGAACATTAAGTTCAAATAGTGGACATGGTTTTCGATGCTAAAGTGTTGTAGGAGATATTGAATGTACATGTGGAGGGTTTTGACACCAATATGCAACATGAGAGGCCCGATTTGGGTGAGAATAAAGATGACATGTACTTGACTTCTAAGTACACTTAAAAAAGGGAGAATAATATCTTGAGGAAGGTTAGAAAAAAAAAATAGAAGCGGTTTACAAGATCTTGTTTGAGTTTGTGAACAAGTATATGTTGCCCCGATCAGAGAGGAGGCATGAGGCTAAATACTTGGACCTGATTGTTATGGAGATGCTGGATCAAAATAGGCCAATTAACTTGCCTTCGCTAATGCTTAATAATATGAAAAGGACAATTAATCAAGAGAGCGAGGCATACATGCACTGCCATATGGGTTCTTTTTTACTAGAGTGTTCGAGCATTTCAAGGTTTCATTGCGAGGACCTAAAAGGACCATGAGAGACTTGTTTGATGTGGAGACTTATAAGTAGTGTGACAATATATCTAGAGCACTGGGGACAAAAATCAAGAGTACGGTCATAAACCTTTTGGAGGGGTTGACTACTGCCAAACGAGAAAAAGGAAAATACAAAAGAGGAAATTGCATTCTTGAGAGGAGAATAAAAAGATAAAAGAGGATATAAAAAAAGACCAGGAGGTTGTTGCTGCTCGGTTTGACAATCTTCATGGTCTTATTCATGGGAAACCTCTTCCATAAAAGAACCTGGCCCCTCGTCCTCTTAGGTTTTCCAGTTTAGTCCTAGTCAGTTCCTAGTCACTTCTATGACCAGATTCATGACCAGTCCCTTTAATTGCCTTTTGGTTTAGGCCTCTTGGTTTTAATGTGGTACAATGATAAATCAATAAAATTTTCTTAATTTTTGTCTTACCCTGTTGTAGTTATTTTAGATGATTTTATTGGATCAAACCTTTGAGCTATCGACATTGTGTTCATGTTAGTGTAGCTCTAGTTGCCATGAGTTTGACATTGCTAAACTCTTACCTGGAGAAAGTTAAGGATGTGCACATATGTTGATCAATAAACCTGGTTCTTAAGCTTTTGGAACTAATAAAATTGCTATTAATGAGTTTGTTTGTTTGCAGGTCCTAAAATAGAATCATCCTAGCCATAGGGTGTAACGACCCGGCTGGTCGTTTTTGGATTTTACGCCTTGATCTCCTATTAACTGCTTTCCCTAACTCTATTTCTGCTATTTTGATTTGCCGGGACGTTCGGTATTAAGATTCGGAGTGTTTTGGGACACTTAGTCCCTAAATAAGAGCTTAAGAGTTGGAAAATGGTCCGCAGTCGGAACAGTATGAAGACGACCTCGGAATGGAAATCTGATGGTTCCGTTAGCTTTGTTAAATTATTTCAGGGTTGGGAGCGTGTTCGGAATGTAAATTGGAGGTCCGCAGCTCATTTAGGCTTGAAATGCCGAAGTTTGAATTTTTGAAGTTTTCGGTCCGATGGTGAGTTTATGATCTGAGGGTTGGATTTGAATTCCGAAAGTTGCTATAGCTCCGTCATGTCATTTGGGATATGTGTGCAAAATTTGAGGTCGTTCGGATGAGGTTGGGTTAGGTTTTTGATCGAAAGCATATTTTGGATGAATTTGAAGTTCTTAGGCTTGAATCCTTGATTTAATCAGGTTTCCGGTGTTGTTTGAGATGGTTTGAAGATTGGTACAAGTTCGAATAAGGTATTAGGTGGTATTGGTGCTTTTGGTTGAGGTCCTAGGGGCCTCGTGATGATTTCGGATGACTAACGGGGTAAATTTCTAAGTTTGGTTGCAGCTGATATTATTTCTTCTGGTATTTCCGCTTCTGCGGCTTGGGAACCGCAGAAGCGGTGCCGCATAAGCGTCTATGTCACTGCATAAGTGGAATTTGCCCCACCTCAGAACAGCAGAAGCGGTCTCCTTTCCGCATAAGCGGAACCGCAAATGCGGTTACTGGTCCGCAGAAGCGGACTTTGGTCCCATTAGTTGAACCGCATAAGTGGTTGATTCTTCCGCAAAAGCGGGACCGCAGAAGCGGTCCCTCAGCCGCAAATGCGGAAACCACTATTCTGTTAAAGGGAAAATCCGAGGGTTTATTTCAAAGTTGGAAAAATCAATTGAGAGCTCGGGAGAAGGCGATTTTGTGTGGGTTTTTAAGAGAAGATCATTGGGTAACGTTGCTTTGATCCTTTCTAGTTATATTTCATCATTTCCTAGTTAAATCAACCATTAGAATTCGAATTCAAGGTCAAAAATTGGGAAAAATGGGTGAAACTCCTTAGACTTAATTATGTGATGTTGCACTTTTATTTTGGGACTACGGGACGGTATGCCGGGAGATCCCCTGCACAATGATGATTAGGCTACGGGACATTATCCCAGGAGATCCTTTGATATTGATATGAGAGTTGGCGACGGGACGGTATCCCGAGAGATCCATTGGACAGTTGAGGAAAGGGCTACAGGACGGTATCCTGGGAGACCCTCGTTGGCATTCTTATTGCAATTTAGCTGTATTTACTCTGCGTTTCTATTATGTCTTTGTAGTATTATTATTTCATTGAGTTGTCTCATTACACTGCTGCGTTCATTAGTTTCATCGAATTTCTACACTGTTAATATTTTGTTGCTATATTATTTTTGCCTCAGTAGGGCCTTGACCTTTCCTCGTCACTACCCAACTGAGGTTAGGCTTGGCACTTACTGAGTACCGCTATGGTGTACTCACACCTCTTCTGCGTATGTTTTTCATGTGCAGATTCAGGTACCTCTACACAGGCGCATTATCAGTAGCTGCAGAGAGCATTTCAGAGACTTGAGGTATATCTGCCGCGTCCGCATACCGAAGAGTCTCCCTCTCACTCTACCCTTAAGTTAGCTAGATGCTATTCTATTCTTCCTTGTTATAGACTTTTCGGATGATTAGAGCAGTGTTATGTATTATTCTTAGCCTGTGCTGCCCGTGGGTTTCTGGGTCTTTGGGATGGTTTCAGAATTTAAAGTATTAAAGTGTATGTGCCAGGCGGCAACTGCATACATTACTCATGTTATTTAGCTTTTGATTACAAATTTCGCAAATATTGTTACTTCCGCAATGTGTTAGGCTTACCTGGTCGTGAAGACTGGGTGCCGTCATGACGTGTTCATAATTGGTGAACTAGGGTCGTGACAAGTTGGTATCAGAGCTCTAGGTTCATAGGAGTCACGGGACATAGGTCGTTTTATTAGAGTCTCGTTGATCGGTACGGAGATGTCCGTATTTATCTACGAGAGGCTATGTAACTGTTTAGGAAAATTTTCATTTCTTTTGAATTCCTTGTCGTGCGATATTTTAATACCAATTCTAAACTTCTGTCTTCTATTCTCTCACAGATGGTGAGGACACGTGCTACACGGGAGGACTAGGCACCCGTGCCCCTGCTGCCACCGTCAGAGGTCGGGGCCGGGGTCGAGGTCGAGGA
>MU717820.1:87104-107359 GCA_026770625.1 Nicotiana glauca
ATGCCATTGCCTGGACCCTTCCACCATTTTCCGAAGTATTTTCTTGATGTTCTTGTTAGCTGCCTTGACTGCTCCATTAGCCTTAGGAAGATATGGGGTGGAATTACGGTGCGTGATCTTAAACTGCTGACATGTCTCCACCATCAGATGGCTATTGAGATTGGCCCCATTGTCTATGATAATTACCTTCAGGATTCCGAATCGACAAATGATATTCGAATGTACAAAATCAACCACTGCCTTCTTGGTCTCCGATTTGAAAGTTTTCGCCTCAACCCAGTTAGTGAAGTAATCAATGGCTACTAGAATAAACCTGTGCCCATTGGACGCCACTGGCTTGATCGGCCCAATGACATCCATTCCCCAAGCAACGAAAGGCCATGGTGCCGACATTGTATGCAATTCAGATGGTGGAGAGTGAATCAAGTCTCCGTGTACCTGGCACTGATGACACTAAACTGATACAATCTCGTTCCATAGTAAGCCAATAATATCCTGCTCAAAGAATCTTCTTGGCCAATACATATCCACTCATATGAGGTCCACACACTCCCGCATGTACCGAGGTCATGACAGCTATAGCCTGTTTAGCATCCATGCACCTTAATAAACCAAGATCTGGAGTTCTTTTGTACAACACTCCCCCACTGAAGAAAAATCCGCTTGTTAAGCGTCTAATGGCTCTCTTTTGATCCCCTGTGGCCTGTACCGGATATACTCCCATCCTGAGGTATTCTTTGATATCATGAAACCATGGCTCACCATCAAGCTCTTCCTCCACCATGTTACAATAGGCATGCTGATCTCGAACCTGAATCTGCAGCGGGTCCACGTACGCCTTATCTGGGTGATGCAACATTGATGCCAAAGTGGCTAAAGCGTCAGCAACTTCATTATGAATCCTTGGGATATGCCTGAAGTCTATCAACTAAAACCATTGGAAAAGTTCATGCAAACACTGCCGGTATTGTATGAGCTTTAAGTCTCGTGTCTCCCATTCTCCATGAATCTGATGCACCAGAAGATCTGAGTCGCCCATGACCAAGATCACCTGGACACCCATGTCTATAGCCAATCTTAAACCCAAGATACATGCCTCGTATTCGACTATGTTATTAGTGCAGTAGAAGTGAAGTTGAGCTGTAACAGGGTAGTGTTGCCCTGTCTCAGAAATAAGTACCGCTCCTATCCCAATGCCTTTGGTATTGGTAGCCCCATCAAAAAACAACTTCCACCCTAGCTTTTCGACTTGTTCTAATTCCTCAACATGCATTGTCTCCTCATCAGGGAAGTATGTCTTCAAAGGTTCATATTCATCATCAACTGGGTTCTCGGCTAGATGATCAGCCACCACTTGTGCTTTCATCGCAGTACGGGTCACGTAGACAATATCAAGTCCTGTGAGCAAGATTTGCCATTTCGCGAGCCTCCCTGTGGGCATGGGCTTTTGAAAAATGTACTTCAATGGGTCCAACCTCAAGATGAGATAGGTGGTATATGATGACAAGTAGTGTTTCAATTTCTGCGCTACCCAGGTTAAAGCACAACACGTCCTCTCAAGCTGAGTGTATTTTACCTCATAAGATGTGAACTTCTTGCTGAGGTAGTAAATCGCCTGCTCTTTCTTTCTTGTGATGTCATGCTGCCCCAGTACACAGCCAAAAGAGTTATCCAAAACTGTCAGATAGAGGATCAAGGGTCTTCCCGGCTCTGGCGGAACCAACACAGGTGGACTGGCCAAATTCTCCTTAATCTTGTCAAATGCTTCCTGACATTCATCCATCCATCTGACCGCAGCATCTTTATTTAGCAGCTTAAAGATAGGCTTGCAAGTCATTGTAAGCTGGGCAATGAACCTGCTGATGTAATTCAACCTGCCGAGCAAACTCATCACCTCTTTCTTGCTTCTTGGCGGTGGTAACTCCTGAATGGCTTTGATTTTGGATGGGTCTAACTCAATACCGCATCGACTTACCACGAACCCTAACAGCTTCCCTGACGGGACTCCAAATGCACACTTCGCTGGATTAAGTTTGAGGTTGTACCTGCGAAATCTCTGAAAAAATTTCCTCAGGTCTTTGACATGGTCACACTGCTTTCTCGACTTTATAATCACGTCGTCTACGTAGACTTCAATTTCCCGATATATCATATCATGGAACATGGTGGTCATTGCCCTCATATATGTTGCCCCTGCATTCTTCAACCCAAATGGCATGACCCTATAACAATATGCCCCCCAAGGCGTGATGAATGTCGTCTTTTCCGCATCTTCCTCATCCATTAAAATCCGGTGATAACCCGCATAACAATCCACGAAGGAACCGATCTCATGTTTGGCACAATTGTCAATCAGTATATGGATGTTTGGCAGTGGGAAGTTGTCTTTTGGACTCGCCTTATTGAGATCACGGTAATCAACGCACACTCTGGTCTTTCCATCCTTCTTTGGCACAGGCACAACATTGGCTAACCAAGTGGGATACCGGGTGACCCGGATGATCTTTGCATAAAACTACTTGGTGACCTCTTCTTTGATTTTCACACTGATATCTGTTTTGAATTTCCTCAGCTTCTGCTTGACAGGAGGGCATGCTGGGTCGGTGGGCAATTTGTGGACCACCAAATCGGTACTTAAACCCGGCATATCGTCATATGACCACGCAAAAACATCTTTGTACTCAAGCAGCGCTTTGATTATATCTTCTCTGAGCGGAGGCTCCAAATGGATACTTATTTTTGTTTCCTAAACATTCTCCTAATCCCCTAAACTGATTGCCTCTGTGTCATTCAGATTAGGTTTGGGTTTTTCCTCAAATTGACTTAATTCTTTACTGATTTCTTCAAAGGCTTCCTCATCATCATATTCTACCTCGTCATCACACTCAATTTCTTTTATTATTATTTCGGAGTTAGATTGGTAATCAAGACTAGGCCGAAGACTCCGCATGCATGACACATCAGTGATACCAGCATAAAAGGGACTGTACAAAAAAGAAAAGAAAGACAAAATAAAGACTATCAGGAATGAGAAAGAAAGGAAATTGCATTTCATTAAAATTGTAAGATAACAAGGTTTAACTCATCCAAACAGACGGAACATAGCATCCAAATTACAACCTTGGAAATAATCCAGATTAAACTGAAAGGAAAATAAAAACTAACTACCACGACTCCCTTCGGGTAGGAAGAGGAGTAGCTTCCCAATTATTAAGCTTGGCATGGGCCCCCACAAACTGCACATTTGCTTTGCTTGGACCTTCGCCTACCTCTACCATATTCACCTCATCAAACAGCTTTTCAAACCTTTCCATCAGCTCCTTTTCGGGTTCTATCATTACAGAATGAAGCATTACCGTTGCTGGGCGCCTCTTAGTACCAAGCCGGAAAAAGGAACGGGATAGGCGGGGTATGGGTTTTGGAAGGGTCCATGCTCACTTTTTCATCTGCTTAGCTTGCCTTATGTCAGCAGTAGTGGGCATAAAGCCTAACCCGAAAGTATCCAAGTTTCCAGGAAGAGATACCGGCTGTATGATGCCCTGTAACGAGGAACCCAAGCCTTTTCCAGGTAAGAATCCATTCTTTATCATTTCTGAAGCCACCATGACAGATGCAGCAGCTACTCTGGGCCTGGGAATACACTCTCCTTCCGGCATTTTGGCAACTGCTACTGTGTCTAAGACTTGGTAAACCCATGGACCTTTGTCATCCTCATCTTTATCGAAAGGCATAATGGTATTACATGAACTATCCTCTCCATGCACAACAATTTCCTGTCGGTCCCATTCGAATTTGACCATCTGATGCAAGGTAGACGGCACAACTTTTGCGGCATGAATCCAGGGCCGACCCAATAAGAGATTGTAAGAGACTACCACGTCGAGCACTTGGAACTCCATTGTGAATTCAACCGATCCTATAGTTAGTTCTAGCACGATGTCCCCGACTGTGTCCTTTCCCCCTCCATCAAATCCTCGCACGCAGATGCTATTCTTCTGGATTCTCTCACTGCCCACTTTTAACTTTTCCAGGGTGGAGAGAGGGCAAATGTTTGCGCTAGACCTGTTGTCAATCAATACTCGAGTAACCACAGAGTCTTCACACTTCACTGTGAGGTAAAGTGCCCTATTATGCTCAGTACCCTCCAAAGGCAACTCATCATCGGAAAATGTAACCCTGTTGACCTCGAAAATCTTATTCGCTATCTTCTCCAGATGATTTACAGAAATCTTATCCGGAACATGGGCTTCATTTAGAATCTTCATCAACGCCCAGCAATGCTCGTCCGAATGAATCAATAGAGACAATAGTGAAATCTGCGCTGGAGTTTTCCTCAATTGTTCTACAATAGAATAATCTTGCGCCTTCATCTTCTTTAAGAATTCTTCAGCCTCTTCTTCAGTTATGACCCTCTTTACTGGTGCTGGATTGTCTTTAGCTGCTTTACCTTTCTCAACTCTTCAGGGGCAAAGCATCTCCCTGAACGAGTCAGTCCATGGGTTGCACAAACTTCTTCTTTAACTTCCTTCCCCTTGTACGTCACAGTCACTCAGTCATAGTTCCATGGGACGACCTTTTCACTAATCACTGGTAATTGAGTAACCTTTTTGATGATAACCGGCTCTGCACGAATGCCCTTTACAATCACAATGGGCTTGACAACTGCTCCTGGTACTTTAACTGGTTCTTATTTTATTGCCATCGCTGGTTTGCTGACTGTCCGTTCTACTGTGACCAATGCCTTTTCACCGATTAATTTCTTTGTTGCTTTGTTCTCACTGGCCTTGATCATTATCACGGTCTGTGAAGGCTTCTTACGCTCCCCTTTTTGCACTAACTCGATCATATGAGTCTCATGATGGGTGGATAATGGATTCTGAGTGATGTTAGGCGTATCCGGAGCCAGTACTTCAATCCGGCAGGTATCAATGAGCTCCTGGATGGCCGTTTTCAAATTCCAACACTTCTCTGTATCATGCCCTGGGGCACCCGAGCAATACTCACAATTCACCAAATGGTCCAGGTTCCTTGGAGGAGGATTTGGTATTTTGGGTTCAATTGGACTTAACATGCCCAATTGTCTCAATCTGTGGTATAAGTTGGTGTAGGATTCTCCCAGTGGTGTGAAAGTTTTCTTCTTCTGCAGCCTGTCATTCTTGGAAGCGAGGTTGGGTCAAAAACCGGGTCCAGTGGGGTTTTGTAGGCTCTCGGAGGTGGATATGTGTTTTGAGTATGGTAGGTATTTTGTGGGGTGGGTGAACGCCATGGTGTCTGAGATTGGGGGTATATTTGGGCATGGTGGGCGGAGAAGTAGGGGACTGGAGGTGGATAGTAGTGTTGTGGCGGGCCATATGGGCTGTGTGTGTAGGTTTGGGGATGGGGGCATGGTTGGTGATAATATGGTGATGGACCCCTGGACCATGCTCTTGATTCCACTACTGTAACATATTCTTTTTTCTTCTTGCCCAATACCCCTCCAGTGCCGCTCTGGATGGCCTGGGTAGTTGCTTTAATCGCCGAATAGCTCATAATTTTGTTAGTCTTGAGACCTTCTTCCACCATACTTCCCATTTCCAATACCTCATTAAAAAATTTCCCAACTGCTGACACCAGATGACCATAATAAGTAGGCTCCAGAGCCTGTAGAAAATAATCGACCATCTCGCCTTCCTTTATTGGAGGATCAACTGTGGCGGCCTATTCTCTCTACCGAAAACCGTACTCTCTGAATCTTTCCCCTGGCTTCTTCTCAATTTTGGTCAATGACAGCCGGTCCGGGATGATCTCTAAGTTATACTGAAAATGGCATGCAAATGCCTGGGCCAAATTATCCCAGGTGTACCATCGAGCATGATCTTGCTGCGTGTACCATTCTAAAGCAGCACCACTGAGACTTTGACTAATGTATGCCATTAATAACTCATCCCTTCCCCCAGAGCCTCTCATCTTGCTGAAAAATCCCCGCAGATGGGCTACTGGGTCACCATGTCCGTCATACAGATCAAACTTTGGTAACTTGAATCCCGCAGGCAATTGGACGTCGAGAAACAAGCACAAGTCCTTGTAAAAGACACTCACCTGTCCTCCTAGACCTTGCATATTTCTGAACGATTATTCCAGGCTTTTCACCTTTCGTATCATCTCTTCCTGCTCAGGGTTTTTAGGAGGCTTCTCTTCTTCAGTTGAGATATCAAGACGGGGAGTGTAAGGATATGGTTCAGGTGGTTTGAAGGTGGGTTCTGGTGGGTAATAGTGGGTTTCCTGGGTTTGAAATAGGGGTTCACTAGAAGATCTCTGTAATGTGGCGGGTGGATGAGCCACAAACACGGGAGTGGTTGGAGGTGGAGGACATGGGATTTGTTTAGGTGGTGGAGGTGGTGGAGGTAGTGGTGTTTGGGAAGTAGTTGCGTAGTATTGCTGGTAAGCAGGGTAGGCCGGAGACGAATTAACTGTAGGAGGATCTTGTGGATGAGCTAATGGTGGGATGTTGGTAGGGTTAGCAGGGTAAGCTGGTAGTGGGTGTCCCTTTGCCCAAGCCTGGTACATTTCGGCCATCTGTTGCTTCAACTTATACATCTCCTCTTTCATGGCGTTGACATACAAAACTTCTTCCTCTCTAGATGGTTGACGATACTTGCTTCTAACTCTTGGTTGACCATTTTTGACTTATCTTTAGAACGGGTGTTGTATGGGTGGGTTTCCAGAATGCCAGTCAACTTGAACCACCTGCCTGGCTCATCATCAACAACAACGTTGCTAGCGGTTAGGGCATTAACAAATAGATAACCACACATTTGGGGAATGAATTCACCTAGGCAGTTAGAGGTTTCTAGTATGCATTTGCTTGACCGCTTGCGTCATCCCGAATTTATTTATTCCCAACTGTGACTTCTTTCTTTTATTCTGGCCTTTGTTTTTTTTGTTTTGCTATTGTTTCCTTGTTTTCTTGTCCTCTCCTATTTTCTTTTACTTTTCCGCTCTTTTTTTTTGGCTTTTTATTCTCACTGCATTTCCTTTTCATATGGCTATGGTCGGGTCCTATGGAAATTTCCTATGTATCGTGATCGTGCCTGAATCGGATTAAGGGTAGTTTTTGCCAATTAGTGTAAAATTAAATGCAAGAAATAAAGAACAATTTTTCGAATTTTCATTAATGACAACTATGATTACAAAACTACCAGGCTATTTGTTTTTCATTTCCAAAAGAAATAAAGTACAAAACAGACTTAAAAACAAAGTACAGACTCGACTTAACCTAGGAGTACATCAAAGCTTCAAACCCTGGGACCCGCAGGGCATTATTCGGCATCGTCGCGAGCCTGAGCGCAAGACCCCTTTGCAATTTCTCCAAATCCTTCATGACCTGTCGAACAAATATCATCATTGACGCAAAGAAAGTGGTATGACTCATCCGTTCACCGTCCTGCCATCTCTTAACGATATAGTGTGCAATACTTCGGATCCTTTCCCTGATCTGGCCCTTTTCTAGGAGAAGCCGGCTTATCTGTTGGGTATGGGATTCTAGTACCTGGGAATCCTGGAGGTGAAGGTCTTGTAGCAATTTTATTTCCCTTTGCATCTCGGCGATCAACTCATAACAACGGCCCCTCTCATCCTGAAATTCTTTATCTCGCCGGGCCGCTTTTTCTTCTAGAGTATTCGTTTTCCTCTTCATGTTGGCGATGGTTCCCTCGCAATCTCTTTTCAATTGTTGTACGAACTGGGCTCTTTCTGCAGTCCTTTTGGCCCACTGTTCCCGAAGCCTTGCCATGTTTCCTTCGGACTTTTCTAATTCTTCTTGGCAATCCGAGATTTGTCTCCTTATCCCTTTGATCAACCTTTCATCAGATCGACTTCTTTCTTGGTTCCTGGCATCTATTTTCATTTGCTTAATTTGGGCTTTGAGTGCTTCGTTCTCCTGAGCTAATTTCTTTTTATCACCCTCATCGGCTGCAGCGTGTACACTCTTGTCAAATTGGAGGTCCCTGACCTGCTGCTCCAACTGTCCTATTCTAGCTCGGTACTCCTTTTCCTTTGCTTGCCAATTCCATTGAACCTGGACCCAGTCAGTAAATTGCTGCACGTGCGGTCTTTTAGCGGGTCTCTCTGGGATTTGGAATCTTTTGCCGAACCACGTCAGATACTTGGGATCTACCTCGCCTCTAGCTTGGTCCAGTATTATGGTTTTAGGCTCGAGGAACCGGCACTCATTCCATATCTTTCGGACTCTGCCTTCAGGAAATGCAGCCTTCGGGCCTAACTCAATGACTTGCTCACTCAGGTCTTCATCATTGTGCACTGTCTGGAATCTCCCAAGTTGTCGCAAAACCCGGTAAGGAGCGTAAGGCTGTATGCTTCGGATACCCATCAAAAGAATATAAGGGACTTCCGCTGATATGTAGATAGCTTCCGTAGCGGGAAGCCACCCATAATACCACTCAATCTTATCTGCGGTCAACGATCTCAAGTATGACGACCAGGCTTCAACACCCTCAGGAAATTCAATGCCTGTGACTCGGGTTTTAAATTCATTGATGCAACTGAGCCTAGCTAACCCAAAATTCATATACCCTGTACGGTGACATAGATGCTCTTGAATCCATATTTGTAGTAAGAAATTACATCCCTGAAAGAATTTCTCGCCCTCTCGGCGTTTGGTTAAAGCTCGATACATCTCTGCTACGATCAAAAGAACTACCGTGCTAGTAGGTTTCTTTGTAGCCACATCCAACATCCCTACTAGCCCGAGGTCTATGTGATCGTCTTTCCTTGGGCAAAGCACAATTCCTAGAAAAGCCACCATGAATGCTAACCCCCGTCGGGCTTCCCATTTGTCTTTGTTTCCAGCGTGAGTCAGGCCGGTGTTGGGCTCTTCAAAGCCTTTTGGGTTTCCATACCGATGATAGAGGAAGTGCAAAGTGCAACACCCTTCTGCTAGATACGAGTCTTGGATATCCTGACTGATGTTCAACAAATCTAAGAATCTGTGGAGTGTGACCGGTCTTGGTGCTAAAGGATATCTACTTCGCAAGTTCCCGTTGAGGCCTGCATACCCTGCCATCTCTTCTAATGTCGGTGTGAGTTCAAAATCTGAGAATCGGAAGACATTACGTGTTGGGTCCCAGAATGGTATCAATGCTTCAATAATATCATTTCTCGACTTTATGTTCATGAGTCCCACAAGACCGCCCAAAATTTTTACCACTGCTTCTTTACTTCCAGTTCCTAGGTCGTCCCACCACATATGGAGCTTTAGGGGTATCTCGCTCAAGATTGAGAAGGTTTCGATGTTGTTTGAATTCATCCTGCACATTTATTTAGATGTATTTAATGACTAAAGGGGGAAAACTGGCTATTTTTGCAAAAATTCTTTGTTTAAGAAAAATAAAGACTTGGTTTTGCAGATACGGCCTTTCAGCACTTCCGAGGGGGAGATATTTAAGGTTGTGCCCGCAAACCATTTTAAAATGACTCAGAGTGGCTGTTCTTGCAAAAACAGCCTTCCGGTGCTCTTTTGGGGGACATTCGGCTTATTTTTAAACAAGAATGGCGTCACCCGACTTATTGTATAAAAATTAAAATTTGGTATTTTTGGCTATTTTTGCAAAAGGGGTGGTTGGACCCGATGAGGGTTGCCTACGTATCTCACGCCCGGTGAGAATCAAACCTCCGTAGTTCAGGCCGATTGGCCAAAAATCAAAGTTATTTTTGAACAACCATTTTTCAAATATTTTCTGTTTTCTTTCATCTCATTTTTAAAAAAAATCCGACAGCATTTCGGTACTAGTTGAGCATTGGTTTTTCTTTTCAAACAAATGGTTGCCCTCACTTTAGTCCTAACTTGTTATTTTTCACAATTTTCACCCATTGTATACAAGCCGGTCAACATGCAAAGCCGAGCAAATAGATGCGCAAGTAGCACGTAAGATGCATCAGGATGGTAATTTCAATTCAGGTCACCTATCCTAGACGGACCCAACCCCTGTGTTGAGTCCCCTAAGTCAAATGCACATGATGCAAACAAACGTCCTACTAGGGATCCGGCATGAGTTTATTGTTCTTCTAGTTTTAATCCCTAGGTTTATTGGTCTAGACCTGGCTTACCCGAGCGGACAACTCGAGCCGAGGGCGAGGCAGCGTACCGGGGATACAGAAGCTCCGCCGGCTTTGAAACTTATCCAAACCTCGTTCTAAATTGGGAAAGACTCTAAACAAAAGAGAAGCTACACGAAGTGCACCTTTCTCCATGATGTAGAAGACTCAGAAAGAGGAAGGGATTCACGACAGTTTATATACAATTCAATAACTATTAAAGCGGTAAAACATTTAGCACATAAGGCATGGAACATGTAGCAAAATTAAATAAAGCCGAATACAATAATTTAACTGAGCTTGAATTCTTGAACCCTGAACTGAAATTCTGGGTTCTTGTCCCCAGCAGAGTCGCCAGAGCTGTCACACCTCCTTTTTACCTACTGCACCCCGTGAGGGCGTAAAGAAGTTTTTCTAATTAAAGGACAATCGGAACGGGATTTATTGTTAAGATTCAGAGTCGCCACGTGGGAGATTAATGGTGTCCCAAGTCACCAGTTGAATCCCGAACCGAGGAGATTGTGACTCTGTTAACAATCCGCGAACCAGAAATCCGAGTAAGGAATTCTGTTAACCCGGGAGAAGGTGTTAGGCACTCCCGAGTTCCGTGGTTCTAGCACGGTCACCCAACTGTTGTATTTGATTTTATCTGATTTCAAAACATGTTCTAACTTATGTGCCTTTTATTAGTAACCCGCTTTTATTATTATTTTTTTTTTAGAAGAATTGCAACGTCGTGAAAATGCATCTCGAACCACGTCGCACCATTGCACCCATGGTTTTCGACACATTCCGACTTCGTTGAGATTTAGATTTGGGTCACATAAATGTGCACCCGTATTTAGGAAGGTAATATTATTAAAATACGCACCTAAAGCAACTACGCGTTTATTATCTTTGGGGAAGACCGTGAAATTCGCTAAACGGTCTATCCCAAAGTCTAGGTATTTTTAGTATGACATTTATCGAGGGCCCAGCCATTTGTTTATTTTGGGTAGCGAGGCTCGTCTCGTTTTATTTTTTAAAGGCAAACCTAAAAGTGACTATGGTTCTCTATGTTTATAGCATAACACGATCCTAAGTATTTGTTATTGAATTGAAATAAACTAGATGGTAATTCTGTATTAAGGCCATCCATTGGGCTCTGAGATAAGCCCAACAAAAGAGTGATGCACTTGTGCCACACCAACGAGTTGCCAGTCAAGGCCTGGGCCCGAGTCCAAACGTGAGAGGGGTTAACATGGACCTGGTCTCGCACTTCAGGTGTTTTAAGGCCCAAATGGCTATTGATAGTAACTTAAATTGGGTCCAAATTGCTGTCAATGATTATGACAAAGAGAACAATGTACAATTATTCAAGTTAACAAGCTGCCAGTCATTTGAATTACAAATTAAAACTCATATTACCTAATTCTATAGATATGCATGACTATGTCAATTTACTCAATCAGATCAGCTGATGATTGACATTTAACTACTGATATTAATCGTTAACATACAATTATTCTTATTACATTGACACAATGAACTTAATAAAACAAAAGAGATAAGATCAAACCAGCATGTTTATATTAATTATTACAACACAGTACTGTTCTAAAAATAAACCCTAAATCAATTGAGAATCTAAATTAGCCATGTCTTCTGTTCGGACCCTGATGCTAAACTAAACCAGTATTCAATTATACAGAATCTATAGTTACCAGCCACTAACCAACAGTCCCATTAGATACAAATTATACTATCTGAATTCTATTTTTATATAGATTTAAACAAACTTCATTACATAGCATATATCACTAACAGCCTTCGACAAACAAACAATTGAATGTTTTCATTTCAGCTCAAACGTGAAGCTACATCAGTGTGAATGCAAATGTGTACCTGGAATTAAAAATTAAGATAAGGAGAGGTCAGCAATGGAGATAGCAACAGCAATAGCCCAGGGACGAGTTCAAAACCAGTAATAAAGCAGTCAACACAGTAATTCCAGGAATGAATTCAAAGCAAAACCAGTAGTAAATCACCACAGCAGCAGTTATACCAATAAAACACCCCACAACCAACTCAAATATACTGCAACGGTGCTACACTCAACCCAAAATGACTTGATTAAATTGCAAAAAAACACTCAGAATCAGATCACAACACTTCTGAAACTTCTATTGCCAAAACACTGGATTCAAGGAGAGCAATTCAACTATAACACTTAAAACTAGCCTAGAATTTGATTGAACAGTATTTTTTGGATTTTTTTTTTGAAGATTTTCTATTGTTTTTGGATTTTTGAATGTTTGAATTTCAAAATCAGATCTGGAGGTTATAGAGAGAGTTTCGGAGGGGATTTTTGGAGGCTAAAAAACTTTTGATTTTTTTTAGGGGATCTAAACTTGTAATCCAAGGCACTAAACATGCCTTTTATAGGCAGAAAAGGGAGCAGAAAGTTCTGGAAGTTTTTACTCATTTTCCCTCCCTTTTAATTTCATATTTTACTTATTAAACCTCCAATTTTTGACTTGTTATCCAAGTTATTGCTCTTAAAAGTCTGAAATTTACACTAAAGTCCTATTCTAGAAAGCCCTAGGGTGTTCTTTTAACTATACAATACCTATACTACCCTTACCTTAGTTTTGAATTTACCAATCTTAATAAAACTAACCTTTTTTATGCCCAAATTACCCTTTAAAACTCCCTGAAATTACCAACCAAACCCAAACAAAACCCCTGAACCTATTTTGCAATTACTAACCCTTGACCTTGGTCTCAATTTACCAAATTATCATTATCAGCTATAACCAAATAGATTAAGCTAATTAACACTAACTAATTATGCTAATCCTAATAATGAATTGAAAACCAAACAGTGAACTAAAGAATTATTGATACAATCACTGAACTAAACTAACTATCACTAACTAATTAACAAAGGTAATGGGTTATTAATTAATTCAAATACTGAATCAATCACTAAAATTCAAATAATGCCAAAACAGGATCAACTAAACAGATTAACAAAGTATTCAACTAATAATCAAACTAAAACCATGAATCAAAACAAATTAGAATCTTAAACGTACTAAACAAAAGAGCAGAATTGTATACCAAAATTAAAACAAAATCAAAATAGAGGTGATAAAAATCAAAACAAAAATTAACTACAACATCCATTCATTAAACAAAAACAGTCATAAAATCGAATCAGAACACATGAAAGAAGAAGAAAACATATTGTAAAAAAGAAAACTTACTGTTATGGGTTTAAAACTGGAACAAATCTATCAATATTTGAACGTCACTGATGGTAGATTCTACATAAGGAGAGTGAGAGGATTGTGTGATGTGAATTTGGGGATTTTTGGAGCACTTAAGGTTTTGGGCAGGATCTTCAAATCGAAATTCGAGATTCTTGGTGGGGATTCGAGGGAAATAATCGATGGATTTAGTAAGAGGGATGTGTGGAGATGTTGTGGTGTAATTTTGGAGTCATTTGGAGTCGGCGCCGCCGTACACGGCGGTGGCGGCACCTAGGGTTTGGTAGGTTTGAGGAGATTGGGCAGGATTTGAGGGGAGACGGGTTTGGATTTGGAAAGGGGAAGAAGAGAAGGGGCTGTGGTAAAAATTTGGGGTCCATTGGGTGAACGCCACCGGCGGAGACGATTTCCGGCCGGCGGCTCATGGCGGAGACGGTGGTGGCTCTAGGGTTCCTGTGGGGGAGATGAAACGGGGGGGGGTTGAGGATATTCAGACAATTATATATTATTTAGACCCAACTTCTTGGCCGTTAGATCATATCAACCTCGACGGCCATGATCTATCATGTCTTAAACGGGGTCGTTTTGGGAGCACTGAAATGGACCGGGTAGGGAGGGTTTAAGATTGGGCCTGGAACGGGTTGGTCGTTTGGGCTGAGGCGTGTTTGGTCCGGATTTTGGGGGGGGTTTGAGTTGGGCTGTGGTCACAATTGGCCCAAAAACTTGCCCTTTCCTTTTATCAAATTATTTCTTCATTTGTTTTTCTATTTATTTAATTGTTTATCATCATTATTGTTATTATATTTTTGAATTTTCTAATTTTATAAAAAGATTCAAATCAAAATCTAAAATGATGCTAATTAATTTCTAAAATTAACTAATTCCAAATCTAAAAGAAAGCTAGACCAAAAATGTAAAATGTAAAAATTAAAATTGTGAAAAGACTATTTTGTTATTTTTTCTTTTGTTTATGAATTATAACAACTAAAAATGCATACAAAATACAAACGAGACACAGAATCATGCAACTAATACCTAAAAATTCAAATAATAAAAGAAAAATTCTAATTCTAATGAATTTATAGGAGTAAATTAAGTGTGGCAAAAATTACATGCTCACGCTGTGAATGCTAGTAAAGCTGAATGTATATAAGGCGGATGATTTTTATGTGGAAAAATCCAACACAAGGGAATCAAAAAAACCACGACCTACACCTGTAGGCTTTTAACTTCACTAACTTGCAATCTCCCTATTACAAGCCACTTTACAATAACCCTATTGCAAAGACTTCAACTAACTTCTGATGCTCTCATCACAAGACACTCTATAACTATCCTAGTTACAAAGAATTTGACTAACTTGTGGTATTTCCACCATAAGCCACTTGGTTACACTACGATTACAAAGGCTTTGACTAACTTGTGATGATTCCACCACAAGCCACTTTGTCGCACTACGGTTACAAAGGCTTTGACTAACATGTAATGTTTCCACCACAAGCGACTTTGTCACACTACGGTTACAAAGTCTTTTGCTTATGAATCAACCTAATCAACACTTCTAAGAAAGCCGGATAGGAGTTACAATGAAGAACACATAAAAAGACTCAACAACCCTAAGGACTTAAGATATCATCAATCTCGGATCAGGTCCTTGAGATTGCAGCAGCTTTGTTCTTGAGAGAGGTTCTTGAGCACTTGAGAAAATTTTCATTTTCTGTATTTGCAAGTGTTGAACCTGAATCTTATGCCTTTCATAAGGTTTATACTACACAAGACATCCTTAGTGATGTCCAATCTCAATGGAAAGTGACTGTTTCACCGTCTGCTGCACTGTTGCAGGCAGTCATTTTCTTCAATTACTTTCCAGTTGTAGTTGACTTGCACATCTGTCAGAGAACCCTAAGGGACCAGGTCCCTATTGTGTTCCTCTTTGTACAGGCGAACAATCACTCAGTTGTGTTCCAGCTGTATAGTTAACTTGTATTTCTATTAGAGATCCCTAAGGGACCAGGTCCCTGTTGTGTTCCTCTTTGTACAGTTGCGGACAGTCACTTTCTGCAGTTGTGTTCCAGCTGTATAGTTGACTTATACTTCTGTCAGGGGAGCATCAAGGGATTAGTTTCCTAATCTGGTACCTTGTGCACACTGCCCAGATTATCTTGAGTTGAGTAACTTGAATCATTGTACTTTAGTTGATCTGAGAATGAGTGGTCGTTGGAAATAGTCCAGTGTGGCAGAATCTTCATTTCCAGTTATGTCCAATTGACTTTTTACTGTCGTGAGGAACCCACAAGAGTATCAGGTCCTTGTCTGGGTTCCTACCTCCTGAAGCTGTAGCAAGTTCACATTTTGCTAGAATCCATTAGATGCAGTGTAATCCAAGTAATTCAGGTTCCCTGTCTGGTTCTTGACATTAAGTTTGTCAGATCATCAAAACACAAGGCAAAGATATTGAAAACCTACCAATTTCCCCTTTTTGATGATGACAAACTTAGCATTGAAATTGAGGAGTTAGAGTTCAGAGAACCAGATTGAATAACAAGAGACCACAGGTTCCCCCTGATTTTATGCCCTTACTTACACATGTTTCCCCATACGTTCCCCCTGACTTTTTACTATCGTTCTTGGTCTTTTATCTGGTTCCATATAGAAAGTTTGTTAGATCATCAAAACATAGCTTAAAAGACCTTAAGCCCATCAATTTCTCCTTTTTTGATGATGACGAACTTTTAACGTTGTTAACTATTTGACTTAACCAGATAAGGTACTATCAACTGCATATGTTCTCCCTTTTGACATATATTCCCCCTGACTCTATTCTTCCCCCCTTTTGGCATCAACAAAGAGACAAGTCAGATAAAAAAGGCATAAAGAAGTCCAACAAAGCTAACTCATGCCACATATGTGCACACAATCATGATAGAAACGAGAAGCAAAAGGGAAAACAAGCATTGTACAAGCAAAAGAAGAGTTGTTTTATTGATAAGAAATTTGACTGATTCAACAGGAGCAGAAACGGTGAAATCCAACATGCCATCACAAAAAGACAAAAAAAAAGAGAAACAACATCCATAAAATCAACAGAGCAAAAGATAATTGGCCATTGAGAGGATCCTGGGGATACTAGAAGAGGGAGGCTTGGAAGAGGAGGCGGCAATGGTTTTGATAGCTAGGTACATATGGGTAGTTGCAGACAACTGTTAGTCAAGTAGTTTCTCCCACAGGTTCTCCGCTAGTTGCCTAAGTCCAGAACCTGTCTCATACTTGCCATCTCCTAGATTGTTGGGCAAACGTGCAACCCCACAATAATTTTCTGAGTGCTCAGACTTTCCTGCCCAAGGCCACTGACACTTGGAATGGTCTTTATTGAACCAGGTCCTCCCATAGTTTCCCACTTTTGTTTTTTAGACATTTCAACAAACTTTCCGGTCCTGCTGGCAACAGCCACAATGGCAATTTTCAAGACAAATCTTGCTCAACCACAAACTTTTGTAGATATTTTTACTAAGGAACTAGGTTCCTCCATAGCATCTTTATCAACCTCAACCACTGGAATATGTTTATCAGCCATAGCTTCCCCTATTTCATCAAGCTCTTCTTCTTTTTCTTAATACTCTGCCTACTTTTTTGCAAGGCAGACTCAAAAGCCTCTTTCTTCTACAACCACCTGGTTTCTTTCAGCTAAAAGAGAATCAGGTTCTTCAACAGGTTCCTCTGTGACGGTGTCATGAATCGAAGACTCAAAAAGCACCAGAGTCCCTTCATCCCCTAAGAATGGGGTTTCTTCCCCCTGAGATTTAGAACAGAGGAGAATTAAGGTTTGCAACACATGGAGGTGAGACAGGGTTTTTGATGGATGACTAGAGGTGACTAGAGCTTAGGAGGAAATCGGTATGGTTACAGTAGTATCAGGTATATTGAAGAAGTGGGTTTCTGGTGATGGTGTTAAGGGAGGAGGAGATGCAGGAGTGATGTTGATGGCAATAGAATAAGCTGATTATTCGTTTGCCATGGTGATAGAGGTGGTAAAAGGTGCAAATAGAGGCAATTGTTTATAACTGCTGGCCTAAAAATCAGATGATATGGCAGTTGAATTAATTTTTCTATCTTTTTCTTTGAACAATCATGTGAAAAACACATTACTACTAATTTGTGGTGCATGAACCAGGTTCCTGACCTATTTTTGTAAAAGGGTTTTTGTAGCTCTCCTCTGAAGTTCAACACTGTACCTTTAGCTTCTATGATCATCATACGTGTTTACCTTCAACGGTATAGATGTGAGTTAGGCCTAGTTAGAAAACACTTTAGCCAATTTTACCTTAGTGTGGCTATCATAGTCATGTCAGCAAAACCAGGTTCTCAAGTAGGTTTAAGTAATCATAGTGCCATCTTGTTTCTCAAAGTGTTCCCTGCTCAGAGCTTTGGTGAAACAAAATCTTATACAAATAAGACCCTTTTTCATATAGTTCCTGAGAAAATGGTGTCTGACATCAATGTGCTTGGTTTTGTTGTGTTGAACCAGGTTCTTTGCCAATTTGAGAGCACTAGTGTTGACACATAGAAGCGGTACACAATCAATGTATACACCAAAATCTTCCAATTGTTGCGTGATCCACAGTGAATGAGCACATCACGAGGCAGTTGCAACATATTCTAAAGGATAGTACAGAACCAGGTTCTGTGTGCCCTTAAAATATCTCAGAATTCTCTTAGCAACCTTTAGATGATATTCCTTAGAATTTGATTGGAACCTTGCACATAATCTCACACCAAATACAATGTCTGGCCTGCTGGCAATAAGGTAGAGTAGAGATCTAATGATTCCGATGCTTCTATGTCAAACCTTTTTAAGAGTTCTTTGATGCATTTCTGCTAACTGATACACGTTCCTTTATGGACTTCTTCACTTGAAGACCCAGGAAGACATTCAGTTCCCCCATCATACTTATTTCAAACTCACTTCTTATGAGTTTAGCAGATTTTTCACATAATGAGTTAGTTGTAGCTCCAAATATGATGTCATCCACATAAATCTAATCAATGAGCAGGTTCCTTCCCCGTTTCTCTAAAGACAACATATTGTCAATCTTTCCTCTTGTGAAGCCATTTTCCATGAGACACTGGATAGTCTCTCGTACCATGCTCTAGGGGCATGCTTCAATCCGTACAGTGCCTTATCCAGTTTGAATATATGTTCAGGATGTACATGACATTCAAAAGCCTGGAGGTAGCTTGATATAGACTTTTCTTTGAGAAAACCATTCAAGAAGGTACTCTTCACGTCCATTTGGAATAAGGTGAATTCCATATGTGAAACAAAGGAAATGTGGATCCTAATAGCATCCGTGCGAGCCACTGGGCCAAAAGTCTCATCATAATCGATCCCTTTCTCTTGATTGAATCCTTGGATAGAAAGCCTTGCTTTGTTCCTTGTAGCATTTCCATGTTCATCCAGCTCATTCCTGAATACCCACTTGGTCCTATGATGGTTGTGTTTGAGGGTCTAGGTACCAGGTGTCATACCTTGTTTCTTTCAAGTTGATGTAGTTCCTCTTGCATTTCAGTAATCCAGTATGTATCCTACAAGTCTTCCTTGATATTTTTGGGTTCTATTTGGGATAGAAATACTGAGAAGGATAGGGAATTTCTATTTTGTGATCTTGTCTGAACTCCAGAATCATGAGGGTGATTATATTATCAAGCGAATGGGAGTTTTTGTGTTTCTAATTTGGGACTGAAGTTTGATTTGTAGAGAAACTGGGTAAGTTAAATGGATTTCCTTGCATTCCTTGTTCTGTTACTTAGGGAGTGCCTTGCACTGCATCTTCAACTGTTTCTTCTGCTTCAGAGGTAATGATAAAAGTACCAGGTTCCTCTTGAGAAGTAGAAGAGGATGTTGAATTGTCTCTCACCTGTCTCTTTCATCTTACTCATCAAATCAGCCTTCCCATTTGAAACTCCAGATATTTCATAGGGACCAAAAGTGGTTCATTATCTTAGTCATCATTGTTTCCTCCTTTTTAGAGTAGGATGTCTCATTGAATAGCACATGAACACTTCTTTCCACACGGTGTGCCATTTTATTGTAGACTTTGCGGGCTTTTCTTTGAGGGGAGTATCCCAAAAGGATTCCTTCGCCTTTTGCTTCAAACTTCCCAAACTGGTCCTTCCCGTTGTTGAGAACATAACATTTTCATCCAAAGGTTCTCAGATGAGTTATCTTTGGTTTTATTCCATTGAGAAACTCATAGGGGTTTTGTTCAGGAGAGGTCTCATCATGTGTCACACCTCATTTTTACCGAATCTAACTTTATCCGGCTTTTTACTATACCCCGGGAAGAGATATAGTAATAAAAGGAGTTTTTCCATTTTAAGGACAATCGAAACGGGATTCGTTTTATTTAAGAAATCAGAGTCGCCACTTGGGAGATTTATGGTGTCCCAAGTCACCGNTAGATGCATCTATAGGCGCGCCGTCGACCCTCGGCAAGTTCACATTTATTTCTGTTGGATCGGGCAGTCGCCACGGTATGATTTGCGCATGCTTGTATTGCTGCCTGGAACATGATTAAATTGTTGTTGCCTTTCATGGCTTAAAGATATTCGGAAGATAATTTAAAGGGAAAGTCTGGGAAGTTTTCCCATGAAGGAATTAATTGATTATTTTCTTCTTTCTAATTGGCTTAAAATTATGTTATAGCATAAATCCACTGATTAGTAAACATATTACGGATGAGTCATTATTGGACCATTGAAAAGTGTCATAGTTGACCATCTCGTCTCTACCCCCCCCGGGATTAGGCGGGATACTTATTGAGTACACGTTGATTACATACTCATACTACACTTCTGTGCATTTTTGTTGCACAGGTACTTGATACCTTAGCGGCCTACTGGGCGCAGCGGCAC
>MU717820.1:138451-183451 GCA_026770625.1 Nicotiana glauca
TACGCAGCCCCCCCCCCTCCCCCCCGGCTTGAGTTGTCCGCTTGGGTAAGCCAGGTCTAGAACAAATAAACTCAGGTTTTAAACCTAGAATAGCTCAGCCTCATGTCGGATCCCTAGTAGAAACGCTTATCTGCATCATGTGCATTTGGCTTAGGGGACTCAACACAGTGGTTGGGTCCGTCTAGGACAGGTGTACCCAAAATAACAGACCATCTTGATGCATTCTATGTGCTACAAGTTGCATTTATTCAAGGGTAAAAGGGTCATTTGGCGGACCAATGATAGCTGAAGGAAAATGAAAAATGAAAAAAACAATGGAAAAAAAACAAGAAAAAAAAAAAGAAAAAGAGAGGGTGAAGTGCGAAGATAAAGCGAGTGGAGCCCAATTATGTTTTCTGTCAGATCCTGGCTAAGGGAAAAAAAAAGAGCTTGAAAAATTCAAAGAGATTTTGCACTTTTTCATCATTTTTCGAAAAATCAAAAAAATTAAAAAAGAGAGAAAAAGGAAGTCCAAAAAGATTTTGCATGTTTTATCATTTTTCAAGAAAAACCAAAAAATATGTTTTCTCTAAATTAGTTTTTTTTTTTCAATTCTCAACCGTATCCAATCTGCCTGAACTACGCATACCTGATTCTCGTCTTTCGGGACGTGATACGTAGGCAACCCACATAGGGTCTGATCTTCCTAGTAAATCTTAGGTTCTTTATTTTGCGGGGTCTTAGCCAAATTTTGCACTTCTAACTACCTTTTGGCCAAATAAGCCATTTTGCAAAAATTATCTCAATCATGTATTGCATGTGTACAGTTGTGGATTTATTTATCAGAATTTGAGCATGACAGATACCCCGTGTCCACCCAGACAGGATCGCTCAATCAGGAGTTGATTAAAGAGATTTGTTTTATTTTTATGTTTTGAGTCTGTTCTTCATTTTATGGCTTCTTTCACTCTCTAGTTTTGTATAGTAATGTCAAGTCTTTTGTTATTGTATTTTCTGCTTTCTATTTGAAAAAATATGTTGTAACTCAAAAATCCAAAAAAAGAGATGTTGCTTTTTATATTTCCGTATACGTTTTCTTTAGATTACTAATTCTAGAAATGGAAAAAAAAAATTGAGGTTGTTTTTCCTTTAGGCAACTAATATCTATGACTTAAAATAAATTGTGTTTATGTTTCCTTTAAGTATATTAAGACTAAAAAAATTTTAAAAAAAAAAGAAAATTTTCTTTTAGTACCTTGTTAAAATTTTTCTTTAAGGTATTAATCTCAAAAATCCAAAAAGATTTTATTTTGAGGTGTTTCATTGGAAATTAGTGAAAAATGAAAGAAAAAAAAGTTTCTTTATTTTCATTAGAACTTTAGGATATTGTACATAGAAAAAAATATACTTTATTTTTGTTTATTATTAGAATATCTTCTTTAGGCAATCAAAATTGAAATCCAAAATTATTTTGTTCATTGCTCGTTTCGAATTTTGCATCAGGATATCAAATGAAAATCCAAAATATTTTTCTATGGTTTATTCTTTAGATTTTCTTCTTTAAAAAAAAAAAGAAAGAATCAAAAAATATCTTTCTCTTCTAGAATTTTTCCTTAATAGAGTATTTGTTTCAAAAGGAAAAAGAAAAAAGAAAAAAACATGCCCGTTAAGCTTGAGCTTAGAATAGGTCATAGAACATTAGGTCTAGAAAATTCAAAAAAAGGATTTGCTTCTTTAATTTCTCTTTTCTCATCAGAGTAATCATTAAAGAAAAAGAAAAAAAGAGAATGTCAGTTGGTTTACTTTATTCTCGATCTTCCAGAACTACGCAAAGATCTGATTCATGCGGGGTCATGATACGTAGGCAACCTACGTAGGGTTTGATCGAATCATTTTTATTATTAAAAGAAAAAAAGAAGAGAAAAAAAAAAGGAAAAAAAGAAAGAAAAAAGGGGTGAACTTATGGGACGTGAGAAATGAGAGGAAAGAAAAGAGGGATAATTAGAAAAAATAGGAAGGAAAATGATCAATCAAGTGCTAGAAAGGCAAAGAAAAGAGGATTGAACTGAACAAATTGGGATGATGCCATATGACCTTCATACCTTCGAAGTCATTCTAGAACCATTAATTGTTGCTAGGTGCATTAGACGCAATGTGATATTTTTGCTGTTAAATGCCGTAACGCTAACGTGATGGCTTCATTTTGTTATACTCATAAGAGAAGGGTGGTGGTTTTGTGGTTCTTGAAGTGGTAACTCTTCTCTACAACATAAAGCTAAAAGGCAATGGCAGACAACGATAGAACTGGGTTGGTTGATACGGGTGCTAGAAAGCAGTTGGTTGAACAGAATACTGGTTTGGCTGATGAGGCAAGGATGTTGAGACAATACATGATGGACATGTATCTGGCCTGGATGAATGGGAAGGCACCACCCCCGCCACCACCTGGCTTCTTAGATTCTACCTTTATCCAAGCTTTGGCACTTCCCAACCACCCCAGTATCTCTATCACTCTTCCTCCAATTACCCTCCCCAAAATTGTCCTCCTGTCATATCCAACAATGAACACCTACTCAAAGCTCATGACGCCCAATATTACCCCTCAAAGGTTTCCCATAAGGTTCCTAACTCACACAAGCATGCCCCGCGGAATGAGCCTCATGTTGAAAATGAAAAGTTCACAGGAAGAGAAGAGCGAGATGGGATATCTAAGAGGCTGAAAGGCATAGAACAGTCCTTAAAGAACAAGCAAGGAATGGCATACTAGGGTCGCATGGCTTACAAAGAACTGTCTGTGTCCCCTGACGTACGCCTGCCCGCGGGGTTCAAAGTGCAAAAATTTAATTTTTATGATGGGTGTGGAGATCCGGTAGCCCACCTAAGGGTCTATTGCAGTGAAATAAAAAGTGCTGGAGAGAAAGATGACTTGTTGATGGCATATTTTAATAAGAGCTTGATTGGGGCAGCTTTGGAATGGTATAATCGGCAAGATATTGGTAAGTGGCCTACATTGGGTGACATGGCTCAAGATTTTGTTCAATACTTTTAATACAAATCTGGCGTTACCCCAAACTGCTCCTCCCTATCTAAAATGGAAAAGAAGCCGGAGGAAAACTGTAGAGAGTTTGGGCTCAGATGGAGAGAGCAGGCTGCCCGAGTCAATACCCCGATTGGTAAAGAAGAAATGGTTGAGCTTTTCCTACAAGCCCAGGGGCCTACCTACTTTAGTCATTTGATCCCGGCCTTGGGAAAGCCTTTCAATGATATGTTAAAAATGGGGGAGCTAGTAGAAGAGGGAATCAAGTCAGGCAAAATCATGAGTTGTTCGAAAGACATTTAGAACATCCCAGTAAGCTTCGGTGGAAGAAAGAGAAATAGAAAAGATGATCCGATGGGCTTTCCCGATCAACATTTCCAGCCTCGACATCATCCCCGTGGATATCCTTGTGCACCAGATGATCCTCCCTAATGCTACTTCTCTGCACAGAACTCCCAAAGTCGTACATCATTTTTACAGTACCCAGCTCCACAAAATGCCTATCCACCCCCACGAGCATACCGAAAACCCCCTGGATCAGGTTTCTGGCCCAATCAAGAATTTAAGAACGAGAGGTTGCTGAAAAAAGAAAAGGCTTTCACCCCTATTGGAGAATCATATGCCAGTTTGTTCCAAAAGTTGAAGCAATTGGACATGTTGAAGCCGATTCAGATAAAAATGTCAAACCCTCTGTCAAAGAAGTTTGATTTTTCTCAAAGGTGTGCATATTGCACAGATGCCTCGGGGCATGACATAGAGAAGTGTTGGAATCTTCAGAAAGCGATTCAAAAGCTTATTGATGTAGGCGACATTGTCGTGCAAAATCCAGATGTAGCAGACACCAGCCAGAGTCCATCGCTTGTGCATAATGAGACGCATATGGTGGGTATGATTTGTTTTGAAAAGGAATATAAGAATTCTTCTGAGATCCTTGGAGGTCCACATGCTACGAAGCTTTCAGCACTATCAGAGTTTTATCCTAAGACAAGCGGGAAAAGGGAACCAAAAAGCAATTTGTTAAGAACAATGTGATGAAGACTTGTAAAGTTCCTCGTATTCTTGATGCAGAATTCAATGGCTAAGATGTCGTGCTTGGTAATTGGAAAGACGCTCTATTTCATGATCAGCCAGAGAGGAGTTTTGGTGGTTCATTTTGTTGTCATTTCTGTTGTCCGGGTTATTTTCAGGGTTGTAATTCGGATATTGTCTTGTGACTCAAACCCTTCTATCCTTTCATTTTGCCTGGTTTTTTTAGTCGTAGTAGCTTGTTTAGTGCTGCCTAGGTTTGTTCCAGGGTTGTAATCCCAGTCTAGTTTTCTTGTCTTGTTGTTCGAACCGTTTCACCGTTTGTCTAATGCAATTTCCTGTTTTCTGTTATTTCTATCCATTTTCTTTTGTTTAGTTCTCTTTTCTTTCCACAATTCTTTTCATGTTGGCTCTAGTGACATGACATGCATGCGTAATTCTCAGCTTGAGCTCAAAAAGTTAGTTTAGTCATGAAGCATTGAAACAATTCTGAAGATGACAGGGCCACTTGAGGGAAATAAGAATAGATTTGGACACTTTGAGATCATTAGTGCTCGAATTGTGTGAAACTGGGGTAGACAGAATATAAAGAAATACTGTTGAACTGCATCATGTCGCATCAGTTTTAAACCAAAGGCAAGTTTGCCCCAAATTACAGGGGCCGTTCGTGGTAAGGAGAGTGAGAGTGTTGTCCAATGGTGTTTTGTATTCAACAGATGTAGAAGGCGAATATGAGGATATGGTTATCAAGTCTGGTACAATCAGAAGATGTTACGAATGTTTCCTTGGTTTGTTTAACTTTGTTGTTTGTACTTGGCATGTTTTGGAGATTGGAATGGCGAAAGCATTTTGTTTTGCTATCTAAACACTTCATCCTTTGTTACCCCCTTTGAGCCTTACTTATTTTCTTTCATACCCCTCTTTCAGAATCAGTAGTAAAGATTAGAAACACAAGATTGAAAGATAAGTAAAAAGAAAGAGAAAAGAAAAAGAATAAAAAGAGAGAAAAGGAAAAAGGAAGGAGAAAAGGAAAAAGAAGAAGAAAAGAAAAAGAAAAGAAAAAAGAAAGAAGAAACAACAAAACTACAAAGAGAAAAGGAAGAAAGAAAAGAAAAGAAGAGAAAGTGGAAAAATGAAAAAAAAAAAGAAAAGAAAAGTCACAACAACAAAGTAATTCCTATGACATGAACTACATTCGACCTGATTCCTTTTAAGGATACATAGGCAGCCTCACGATTCGGTCCCATCAAAGTAAAATCCAAAAGTCTCCAAGCAAAGAAACAGGGGCAGAAGTTGTGGTTGTTGTAAGAAATCTGATTCCGAAAGTTGTAATTTTGAACCCATTTGAATTGTTTTGAGCCTTTGATACCCTTTCTTTCTAACCCCATCCAAAAGCCCATATTACTGTCCAGATAAAAACCTTCCGATCAGTCTTCAAAAGATGCCAAGGCGAGCAATTAGAGGTGAATCATATCAGGGGCGACACTCCGATCCAAACAAAGGAAATGAAAAATGAAAGAGTCTTATTGATGAAAGCCCTCATGGGTACCGCAAGGCGATGAAAGCTAAGAGAAGTAAAAAATGAGAGAGTCTTATTGGTGAAAACCTTCACGGTCACCATAAGGCGACGGTGAGTTGATAGAAAGACCAAAATGAGAGAGTCTTATTGGTGAAAACCTTCACGGGCACCATAAGGCGACGATGAGTTGATAGAAAAACCAAAAACCCTGCGGGCACTACAAGTCGAATAAGGATTGAGAATCAGATGGGAAATCACCAGACGAAGATTGTGAAAGATGACTAACGACAGAGCATCGAAACCCAGTTTCACGGTTTGAGGGTATAACAGGAGCTGAACACCAGATTTGCTTAACAGAATAGGCCGCAGGTGCATGTCATGGTCATTAGAGTTGGTATACACATCTGATAGGTTTCCACTTTGTAGTTTTCTTGTTAGGAATCAGCTCTTTCCGTTGTCCTCTGCTCTGTTCCTTTTGTCTTATTTACTCCCTCTTCCTGAGTCTGTTTGGTTAGAACAAGTGAGAAATGACTTCAAAATTTTCCACTAGCTTTCCAATTGCACAAAATGGGATCTGGTTAACACATCAAAACATCATAATTCAGGAAAGAACAACAAGCACACTGAGTTGGTAACAATCAATATGCTTTGGGATCCTTGTGAAATACAAAGGTTTGGTACATATCATTCATGAACAATGCAACAAGATAAAGGTGCTTGGTGAACGGATCAGAGATATTTTCTGTGGTAGGATTGACAAAAGGTGGTCGACCAGTGACAAGCAGGGTCTTCAAGTGAAAATCAAAGTTATCAGGGCGAGTGAAGGAACAATAGACCTCGAGGACAAGGCCAGTAATTTAAATCAGGAAAGAACAACATACGCGATTAGTTGGTGACAATCAATATGCTTTGGAAGTTCATGTGAAAACACAAAGGCTTGGTATATGTCAATTCATGAACAATGCAATAGATGAAGGGTTAGGGTAAACATATCAAAAATATTTCCTGTGATAAGATTGATAAAAGGGTGTTAAACCAGTTACGAGCAAGTCCTTCCAAGCAGAAGTCAAAGTTATCAATACAAATGAGGGAGCCGTAGACCTCAAGGACGGGACTAGTGGTTTAAGGCAAGAAAGAACAGCATACGCAATGGGGGTGACAAGTGTTGAGCTTTGGGATTCATATGAGACACAAAGGTTGATGAATGTTAGTTCAGGAGCAATGCAACAGGTAGAAGGTATTGGGTTTGAACGGAGAAAAGGTAATTTCTGTGTTAAGGGAAGTGGTTAGTCAATAAACAAGCAAGGTATTCGAATGGAAATCAGTTACCATGGCAAGTAAAGGAGAAACAGACCTCAAGGCCAAGGCCAGTGGTTTAAGTCAAGAAAGAACAGCATATACATGGAGTGGGGCCAATGGACGTGCTTTAGGATTCATGTGAGACACAAAGGTTGGATAGATCCCAGTTCATGAGCAATGCAATAAATAGAGGATATTGGGTCTGAACGGAGAAAAGGTATTATGAATAATAGAGAAAGTGGTTAGTCAATAAACAGGCAAGGTCTTCAAGTGAAAATCAGTTATCATGGGAAGTGAAGGAGAAATCGCCCTCAAAGTTCAAGTCCACAAACCAATCACCATATTTTTAAACTGACAAGATTTTTCTCTGATTTGAAACAAGGGCAGAAAATTGTAACGACCCGACCGGTCGTTTTGAGAAATTAAGCCTCGTTTGGCGGCATAAGGTCTGGAACAGATTCGGAATATGAGTATCGACTTGCGTGCATGGTGGAATTCGGCTTTCAGATGGTTTAGAGTCAAATTTAGAGAAGAAACCTTGTTTCGGAAGTTAGAACGGTGAAAAGTTGACCGGAATTGGACTTTTGTGTGTGATTGGTTGAGGTCCCGAGGGCCTCGGGTGTGTTTCGGATGCTCAACGGGCAAAGTTTGGAGTTAGAAGGAAAATTGCAGCAGGGCTACTGTTATTTTCGCTTCTGCGACTTGGGAACCGCAGAAGCATAGCAGCAAAAGCAGCTTGGGAACCGCAGAAGCGATGGAGGACCTTTAGGCAGGAGCGAAGGGATTTCCACAGAAGTGGACTCGCTTCTGCAATGAAATAACTGCAAAAGCGGAAGTTGGGGAGCTTAAAGAAACTGCAGAAGCGGTTGGGTTTCTACAAAAGCGGGACCGCAGAAGCGGTCCCTGGACCGCAAAAGCGGAAATCACTGGTATGAAATAGAATAATCCGAGGGTTAATCCAAAAGTTAGAAAAAAAACCAATTGGGAGCTCGGGAGAAGGCAATTTTGGGTGGAATTTGAAGAGAAGATTATTGGGTAATGGTTTCTTGACCCTATCTAGTTGTATTCCATTAATATATAGTTAAATCCACCATTAGAATTCGAATTCAAGGTCAAAATTGTGAAAAATTGGATGAAACTTCTTAGACTTAACTATTGGGTTTTAAGGGGGCATTTAACCTCCGATTTGGGAGATTTTTATATGGTTAGACTCGTGAGAGTACGAGGGTTCTGAAAATGTGAAAATTATTTGATTCCAAGATGTTGGATGAAGGGGCGTTTTGGTCATTTTACCTATTTTCGCACCCTAGCTTTAATTTTTATAGTGGAATTAGTTGTTTGCAATATTATTTACGATGTGTAATTGAATTGAATAGATTTGAGCCATTGGGAGTCGGATACTCATGGCAAGAACGTGGTTGCTAGTTGATTTTAGCCGGTTTGAGGTAAGTATCTTGCCTAACCTTGTGTGGGGGACCTCCCCTTAGGAATTGATTCTTCCTTACTAATTGTATTCCTTGTACGTGAGGTGACGAGTGCGTGCTCGGATTTATTTATGGAAAATTGCCCCTTTTTGGCTCTTGGATCCTTATAATCACCGAATATGAAGTTGTTCTTGATACGATGGAGTTCCATGTTATTAGTTTCATCTCTACATGACTTACTTGGAATTTATTGCCCTTTATGGTTATTCTTGTTGCCTAATTGATTTTTACTTGTTTAACCGTGGACATTTACCCCTCTATAGTCATACTATCTTTCCTAACTGCTTGTCTTTATTTGGAAAGCCTCATTTCTATCTCTCGTGTAAATATTGGTCTTAATTGGGAAGGAGTTAGATATTCCATGTTTAGTTGATATTTTCTTAATTGTAATTATTTGATTCATGTTAACTTCCTTGTTGTTGAACCGAGTATTATGAAATCGTTGTTTCATATTATTTCTCCCTTGTTGAGTTGTTCTTATTGCGCTTAGTATTTCTCTGTTACAGCTATTCCTTATGAGTTAGTTATACCGTCTTTTGGTGAACGGAATTCCTTGAGTTGATTATCTTGCTTTGTTCCTATATATATATTGTCATTTGTTATGTTGTACTTGAGATTGTGATGCACGAGGTTTCTGCCATGCGGTTGTTGATATTGTGATGCACGAGGTTTCTGCTGTGCATTTGTTGTTGAAAGGTTGCACGAGGTCTTTGCCGTGCTATTGTTGTTATTGTTGTTTTGCACATGCGGCGTAATAAGGCGGGATATATTATATGCTTATATGTGGGTTGCGCATGTGGCGGAATAAGGTGGGACATTGTTATGCACGTGTGGCAAAATAAGGCGGTGCCTATTATATTATTTATTGCACGCGTGGCGAAATAAGGTGGGCTATGTCAGGGATTGATTGTATAGAGTTGTGACGGCATGTTGAGGCATTCCTATTTGTTTCTATTATGATTGTGGGTTTTTTACCTGTATGAACGTTACCGCTTGGGAGTTGTGAGGGAACATCGTACGTGCGGTCCGTCCTCCTTTTCAGGTTTGTTGGTTGTTAGAATTTTGTTAGAAACATTTGCACAAGCATACACGTAGCTGAGCACTCCTATTAGAGGTGAATTCCTCCTGATTTTTCTAAGGGTGGAGGTACGCCCTCGCTTATCCATTATATTGGGCGAGTGGCCCTAGTTAGCCAGTTAGTTGTCGGTATGACCATGATATTGATAGGGCACAGGATGCCAATTGTTAGATTTCAAATGTTGGGTCTTCGCGAGTTGTGGTTTGTCCGAGACTTGGTGAAATTGTGGAAAGAGTAGGATAAGACCTTCTGTGAACATCATTGTATGATATGAGTTATTGACTTGTTTCTTTTCTTTGTTGTGCTGTGACCTTAGGATTTAGGTTGTGATTATGCTGTCGTTGTGTATCATCGTTTATTATATTCTTGTTGTTAATTGTTGTATTTATCCCTTATTGTGAATTGTAGATTTTTGGTTGTTCATGCATTCTTGCATATTCATATGTCGTTACCATTATTCCTATGATTACACTGTTTATCGATCGGTAGGTGCCTTGACTGTTCCTCGTCACTACCCCACCGAGGTTAGTCTTGATACTTACTGGGCACCGCCATGGTGTGCTCATACTACTCTTCTACACATTTTTGTTGTGCAGATACAGGTACTCCCATTCAGTTCTGTCAGCCTTGGAAGGAGGCGTATTGGTAGAGACTTCAAGGTATATCTGCTACGTCCGCAGATCGAGGAGTCCCTTTCCAGGCTTTTCTGTAATAAGTATAGTTCTTCTAGTATTTTCTCCTTTGTATATATATTCTTGAGTCAGAGCCTCTTATGTATCCCTTAGCTTGTGATTTATGAGTTTCCGGGTTTTGGGGAGTTTTGTTAGCTTTGAGAATTGTTGTGGTATGTGCCGAGCGGCACCTTAAACCCTGTTTATTTTACCAGTTCAGTTTTATTTATTTTCTTCCGCAAATTTTGGTTTATCTTCGGCATTGTTAGGCTTACCTAGTCATAGGGACTAGGTGTCTTCACGACATATTCATGGAGGGTGAACTGGGGTCGTGACAAAAATTTCCTTTGTTTTGTCTATTTTTATTGGAATCAGGTACCCACTTGGAGAACAGGGAGAAAAAGTTCAAATTCAGCAGTCAGGAGCCCGCATGGAGAACAAGGGAATACATTTCAAGTCAGCAATCAGGAGCCCACCTGGAGAAAAAGGGAATACAATTCAAGTTCAATAATCAGGCGTCCACCTGGAGAACAAGGGAGTACAGTTATAGTTTCAGCTTTCAAGTTCTTACTGATTTTGGTAACATGATTTAGTTTACACTCACATATGTGCCTAGCCACCAAACTGGGGCAGGAAATTTTCTTTGTTTTGTCTATTTTTGTTGAAGTCAGGAGCCCACCTGGAGAACAAGGGAATACATTTCAAGTTGTAGCAATCAGGAGCCCACCTGGAGAATAAGGGAATACATTCAAGTTTCAGCAATCAGGCGACTACCTCGAGAACAAGGGAATACAATTCAAGTTCAGCAATCAGGCGCCCACCTGGAGAACAAGGGAGTATACTTCTAGTTCCAACTTTCAAGTTCTTACTGATTTTGGTAACATGATTTAGTTTACACTCATATATGTGCCCAGCCACCAAACTGGGGCAGGAAATTTTCTTTGTTTTGTCTATTTTTGTTGAAGTCAGGAGCCCACCTGGAGAACAAGGGAATACATTCAAGTTCAGCAATCAAGAGCCCACCTAGAGAACAAGGGAATACATTTCAAGTTCAGCAGTCAGGATCCCACCTAGAGAACAAAGGAATACATTCAAGTATAGCAGTCAGGAGCCCACCTGGAGAGCACGGGAGTACAGTTCAAGTTCAGCAGTCAGGCATCCACCTGGAGAAAGGGGCAGCATCTCAAAATACAGTTCAGCACTCAAGCGTCCACCTGGAGAAAGGAAGCATCTCAAAGTGTAGTTCAAGTTCAGCAGTCAGGCATCCACCTGAAGAAAGGGAATACATCTCATATTGCAATTCAAGTCAGCAACAAAAAAAATTTTGCGGCAAGAATGCAAGTCAATACTCTGAGATGATCAACAGAAGTTGGTCACAATGAAAAAAAATAGAAGGGCAAGAAGTCAATCCAAATGCAGAAGTAGAGAAAGATGTGAGCTGCTCAAGACGTGGCCGAGGTCACAATCATTGCATACCTGGTCTTGATTCGAAAAGCTAAAGAAGGATGAACTAGCACCTGCAACTAGCAAGCATCAAGGTTCAAATCTAAAGTCTGCATGAAGAACCACTCAAGACTCAAGACCAAGCTTCAGAAGACTTATAGATAGGAATCTTGTAACCCGTAGTTGACAGGCTTAGCTAGTCTTTTTCATGTTTTGATTTTTGATGTAATAACAGGACCATGGACCGGAACCTCGGCGGAACGGCACCTCGACTGGCTCTCCACCTCGGCATACTCCATCATCTCGCTCACCTCTAAACTACACGTGGCCTGATCCCTTTATAGCCAAGGATATGTAGGCAGCTCAGATACCAGGGCTCGATCACATTCCCCTTTTTCTCTTAGTTTTAGTCTTTCCAAATAAGGGTCGGGTCAAAAAACTTGTCTAGTCGTTCTTTGTCTGAAAACTCTGTGTGTTCCCAGTCAAAGAGGGACAACTGTAGACATGTGATTTTTGACCCTCCCCGAGATTTCACCCATTTTAGCGTAAAATATTTAGTTTAGATCTAATATTGCTATTCTAGCTAGTTTTGACTCTTTTACTTTATTTCGTCACCAAATGAAAATTACAAAAAAAAAATCTTTTTAGTTGCTTTTAGTTTATATATCTTTCTTAGAATTAAAAAAAATATACAAAATAGTACCTTATTTTATTTTTATATAATTTTGAAAATACAAAAAATAGTTTCATGTCTCAATATAGTTTAATTTAATCATAAAATTAGTTTTATATTTTTTATATTATAATTGTATATAATTTTAGAAGGAGGAATTAGTGTCGGGTTTGTTTATCCCGTCTTTATGAATTTTGTAGTTTTTTTAGTCTTTGGCCTACTTTCAAGGCCTAATAACACCAAACCCATGCCCCATAAACCTAAAACCTTTCTATATTGCTACACCCTACACTCTAATACCGAGACCTAAGAAAATAACGCTACACTGAGCTTTGAAGGGGAAAATCAGTAGCGCCGCATAGCACCATAGAGGACCCCCCCCCCCCTCCCTTGATCGATTGTCTTCTTCTTCAAAACAACGAGTTTTCCATGGCTTCCTCTGAAGCAAAAACCCACAAACACTGATATATCCAAACGACGAACCCTTATGCTTTACCCCTAAAACCAGTAACCTCAAACATCAACAGCGCACACACACGCATGCACAGTAAGAGAACTCAGAGGAGAGGGATTCATGGGTTTTGTTTGTTTTAATTTCCAACTTTTCTATTTTTGAATTTGTCAAGCTCTTCACTGAAACTAGCTGAGGTGAGTGTTCGAAGTTTTGGAGGTTCTTCGGTCGGGTCCAGATCTATTTTTCTCAAGTTTTCAGCATCAATTTCTGGATTTTCATTACCTCTCACAACTGCTTTGTTAAGGATTTGATTTAATATTCTTATTGAATACAAAAAAGTTCGATTCTTTCTTATTTTTTTGGTATCAATTTTATTATTTTTATTCTTTGTCTTTTTCTTCCTCACTCTTGTTTTTGAACGTTTGAACCTAAATGATATTAGCTGTGTGTTAGAACCCTCTTATGTTAATTAGTTCCATGTATATAATAGTTATGCATAAGATTTTGTTTTTTGTCTCATTACTGCTCAATTCATGGATACTAAGATTTTTATTGGATAAAATAAGCATGTGCTTATACCACTGAAGTAACTGATACATGAACTCAATTTTTAATTTGATAAGTTAGTTTGTTGGTTGGTAAGTTTCTACATTAAGCAGCAAATTTGTTTGCATTTGAACTTTGGATTCTTTGAAGTAATGACATGACAGGGTCTACTTTAGTCTTGAAAACCAATTTGTTATGATATATGGATAAAACAAGGATTTGGCTCATTAGTAGAATAAGAGATCTATTAGCTATTGTTGATGCAGTATGAATTTTGCTTGGATGTGATTATACTTGTTTAAGAGTAATGATATAGTATTGTTTTGTTCTCGTTTAATTTGTCGAAGTTCACTCGGGAACGAGTAAGTCGGCCTCTTCCTTATAATAATTTCTAGAATAGCATCGTGCAATCATCTCAAACTTCGAAAGAATAATATTCATAAACATTGTACTTTGCTTTAGTTGAGTACAATCCTTTGAAATTAGAATCGATGTGTGCCGTTAGTTGAATTTTCCATGGCCCTCGCAAACTTGAAATGCGTAGTTGCTTTAGGCACGTAATTTAAATTAACTTCCTAAACTCGGGTGTGCATTTATGTGACCCAAATCCAAATCTCAACAACGTTAGATGAAATGTGTCGTAAACCGCGGGTGCATTTATGTGACGTGGTTCAAGACGTGTTTTATATGACGTTGAATCTTCCTAAAAATATTAAATAAAAGCGGTTATAAAGTTAAAATTGAACTATAGGCTAAAACATGTACTAAAATCAGATAATAGGCCAATTATAACAGTTGAGCGACCGTGCTAGAACCACGAAACTCGGGAATGCCTAACACCTTCTCCCAGGTTAACAGAATTCCTTACCCGGATTTCTGGTTCACGGACTGTAATTCAAAGTCAATCCTTTCCTCGATTCAGTATTTGAACCGGTGACTTGGGACACCATAAATTTCCCAAGTGGTGACTCTGAATCGTTTAATAATAAATCCCATTTCGATTGTCCTTTAATTGGAAAAACTCCCTTATTATATCCTTTCCGGGGGTGTAGTGAAAAGGGAGGTGTGACACGTGTCATTACCTCCTATAAATGGGGGGTATTCTGGCGTTATCTCTATATCAAAGTGCCTTCCTCCATTCATTCGTCCCTTTTTTCTGTCCATCTCTCCCTACTGTTAATCACCATGTATGGAGTTCACGGCCTTAAGGTTGTTTGGCAGCATTCCTATCGGCGGTGTGGTGGCCTTTTGCCTGAGCTTCCCCTTGTCGAGTGAGATCATACCATCATGTCGTTGTTGTTGCTGTTTTTACGCCTGCTATTATTGTCCTTATTATCTCGAGATAACGATATACAGGGGATTGACTTTCCCCATTTTAGAAAACTATTTGGACTATACACTGCTGCTCACGGGGGGGCTAGGCTCCGAAAAGCTCTAGATGAGGGTAAGTCCCTTAGGCTCCTTTACGAGAAGAAGGAAGTTGAGTAGGCACACTGGCGATATGAGGCGTACCGGAGCTCGAATTACGAGATCTATTTGATAGAGCAGGTAACTTCCCATCCCAGGTGGGTATGCATTTTGCTTTTTAACTTCTTAGGTTAACTCTTCGCCTATCCTAGCTGCAGAAAAAGATGGAGGCCCTGGAATGCCTTAGGAGTGAACCTGACATAATCAGAAATGATTGTGGCAAGATCAGAGCTTAGGCGCAGGCCCAAGCTTCAGAGGAGAACGGTACCTTGGCTAAAGTTCCTACCTTCGAGGTCCAACTCCGCTTAGCTCGTGATAATGTTTAATTTCAAGCGGATATGATCACGAATCTCGAATCCGAACTTTCGAAGGTCAGGGTTGAGATCGTTGATGCTCGGACCGAAACAACACTAAGCCGAACTAAGGCTGATCAGGATATGGAAATTTATTTGAAGGATACTACCGATGCCCAAGCCGAGTCGAAGAGAGGATCAAAGAATATGCTCGTTGCAGCTCCTGAAGAAGGGTTCTCGAGGAGATCGGTGCTAGGGGTTTTGTTCTCCCGAAAGAGTCGACGTGAGCAAGGGCGTACGAGCGTGGTGCTCGGTCACTCCTATCTGAAGACGAGGAGAGTAAAGATGAGGTTGATAGGTCGTAGCCCTCAAGGGTGGGGCATAGACTTTGCCATTTTATATGCGATACCTTCAGAGCGTGTTTGTAGATAGAGAATGCACTTTTTCACGTATGTAAATAAAAGAAAACTTGAGGCTTTATTTCTTCTGTACCCCTTTCTGCTTTGCTTTTGACCAGGTGGACTAGTTTCGGAGTTAGTGAGAATCCTTAGATTCATGACATGGCTCTGGGGCTCATTAGGCAGGCCCGAGAGCTCTTATGAATTTGGTCGATGTGACTTTTAGTGTAAGCTAGCGTTAGAGCTCTTATGTTTTTGCTCAACTATTTTGGGTTTAGTCTCCGAGTCAGGCTTCGACTCGAGCTCATTCGACCCTCAAGCTTTGTGTTTGTATGGGCGAGTGACAATTGTTCTTATGCCTTGGGTCGAAGTGACCTTTTATATGCACAACCCTAAGGCTCATTAAGTTGGCAACAATGGCTCTTATGCTCTGCCCTTAGGCATGTATAGTTAACTATTTTGGGTCCGGTATCCAAATCAGGTTATGACTCGAGCTCATTTTGACCCTCAAGCTTTCAAATTTTAAGCTGGCGATAGTGGCTCTTACGCTTTTGGTCGTTGCGACCTTTTAGTATGTGTGGCCCTGGGGCTTATTAGGGTGGCGACAATGGCTCTTACGTGTTTGGTTGATGTGACCTTTTATGTATGCTTTATTTTCTTCTATTAAGGACTTTTGAAATGATTTTTCCTAACCTGTCGTCGGTTTAGGAAGAACCTTGGTTTCAAGTCATTTGCGGCAATGTTAGAGCACCTCAGAAGGTTTGGCTCGTAGGCTGAGTAGCTCGAAGCCTTATGATTTGAGCTAACATGATCGAAGCTTTTTTGCCTGTCGAGGGTAGCATGTTTAACCGGTTCTTTTCAAAGTAGATTTGAAGTAATGACCTATGATTTTGTAGTGACGGTCGAGCGTCGCCGAGTCGCATTAATTCGGCTGGTACAGCCATATGATCGTAGTCATTTGTGTTCGGCCAGAGCCGTTTTTGGTCTCAAGTGTAGTATTTTAGGCGTCTATATCAAGGGTATGTCTTTTTAGGGGTCTTACAAATTCGATATATAGACTAAACTTCGGGATTGAGTTTATGCATGCAGTAAGGTCTTAAAAAAATTTCATGCCTAGCTTGAGGTCTTATAGTTTTCGTTGTTGCCTTAAATAGGTCTTACTAGACCTAGTCTGCCCGCTTGGGGTCTTATGGCCTCGAATTTTTAAATAAATGGTGATTGGCAACAGTCTCCGAGTCATCGAGTTTGCTTTGGCTCGGGAGCCGTTACTCGTGAGCTTGGAATTGCCTCATTGAGGTCTTATGATTTTGGAGATTCCGACCCTGAGGTCATGCACTTTCTGAGTTTGTGATGCCAGTCTCCGATTGTTCTGGATATTTTTCCTTTTTGGATATGTTTCATGATTTCCGTGCTGCCTCATTGAGGGCTTATAAGTTTAGAGTTTTGACCCTGAGGCCATGCGGGTGTCGACTTAGTGACGCTAGTCTCCGAGTATTTTGAGGCATTCTCGGTGGAGGGATTTTTGCTGTGAAAATGTTGAGTTTCCTTTGGAGTACGAGATGCATTGGCGAAAGATATATTTTGATCGCTTGGCACAAGTAGATGTCCTTTTTCTGCTGTGGGTCCGGCTTATTCGTAACACAATTTACTTGACCGTTTGGCCCGGTACATCATTTCCTATTGGAACCTTGCTCGGCATTCCTGATTTTTTCGAATGGATGACCTTTTGAGGGAATTCCCTCCAGTGTTCGGGGTTGATTGCAAAAGAAGCCTTGTGCGCTTGTTGGATCCTCCTTAGGTAGTGCGTGGACGTTGCCTCGTTAAAAACCTTTTCGGTGAAACCCTCTTCGGGACTAAAGCTCGGTCGAAGGAAAAGAAGGCAACGGATGACTTTAAGGCCTTGAGATCTTCAAGTTGGGTTAGCACTTTAGACAGCCCTGATCGGGCGCCTGCATATGGGTTAGTGTAAATTAATGAAAAAGGGAGGTAGTCTTACCTTATCGTGGGATGCCCAGCGATGTTCTGAGGTCTGATATGTCTCTATTGTTTGGAGCGAGGACTCGGTACGGTACTCCACTGTGTTTAATTGGGCTTAGCTGAAGAAGTAGTTTGATTATCCTTTGGCTCTTTCAAGAGTGGAGATATTGTTGTCGGCGCTATGTTACGTACTGGAACACTTCCCTTTCCGTGTGTTGTTCCCTTTAGATGGTGTTAACCCCATCATCTGTCGGAAATTTCATCATCTGGCGGAGGGTGGATGGTGCCGCTCCCATGCAGTGTATCCTTGGCCGCCCGAATAAGGCGTTGCATTTCATGTCTTCTTCGATGACATGGAATTTGACATTTTGGGTCGTGCTGGCCACGCTGACTGGGAGAATGATCTCTCCCTTTGTTATTTCGATCGTCGTGTCAAATCCGTTAAGGACTCGATTGGCGGGCACAATTTGGTCTAGCAGTTCGAGCTGCTCTATTATCCTCGACTTGATAATATTGGTCGAGCTACCTGGATCTATGAGCACATGTTTTATTCCAAATGAATTAATGAGGAAAGAGGTTACCAGGACGTCGTTATAAGGTTGGGATGAGATTTTGGAGTCCTCCTCGCTGAGTACGAGGGCATCTTCGGGTACGCATCTCTGAGTTCGCTTTTCTCTGGTGATGGATATTTTTGTCCTTCTCATCACGGGTTCCTGGGGAGTGTCGACGCCTCCTAATATCATGTGAACAACATGTTATGGCTCATTTTCTTCGATCTTCTTGGCCGTGCGTATTTATGAAATTCACATACTAAGTTGTGATTCCTCTGGAAAGGATCCGACTGAATAGGCCTGGGCCATTTGGCATCCCTGATTTTGTTGATGGCGAACACGATGTCCGATATATTGACCCAGAAGTTGTATTCTGATAGGCGAGGTTCCCTCGTTGGCCCCGTGTCCCCGTCGAATCCGCCTCTATTGATGAGTCCCCGAGGGTTCTGTCCTTGGTTCACCAATAGATCATTGCGAGGCAGATTGCATCTCGGGGCATTCCTCCTATCTTCGGGGTACGGACAATACCTCTCTTTGTTCGATTTAAACTCCTTCGCCAGGAGTCTGACCGGATATACTGAGCTCGAGGGGGCTCCCAGCTGGTTATCCTCGACCCTGATCTTTTATTGATGCCGGTTGTGGATGTTAACCAGGTTACAGCGGGATACTCGATCAGATTCTCTTTCAGTTGCCTTGAGGCCACTAAGCTTCGTTCATTCAGGCCCCGAGTGAAGGCCTGCACTGCCCAGTCATTGGATACCGGGGGTAGTTCCATTCGTCCCATTTGGAAGCGAGATACGAATTCTCGTAGCATTTCATTCTCCCTCTGCTTAATCTTTCAGACTTCCTTGCTGCTACTTTGATGGCATCGGCGTGTGCCTTTATAGAGGAGACTGCTAGCATGGCAAATGAGTCTATGGGGTTTGGAGCTATGTTGTGATACCACATCATGGCCCCCTTCGAGAGTGTTTCTCCGAACTTCTTCAGTAAGTCGATATCGTCGTCTCTTATGTCGTTGCCCTTCACTGCGCACGTATAGGCAGTGACGTGTTTGTTGGGATCTGAGGTCCCGTTGTATTTTGGGAGTTCTGGCATTCTGAACTTCTTTGGAATGGATCTCGGAGCCATTTCCTCTAGGAACAGCCGTTGCACAAACTTTTTCGAATCTATACCTCTCAGGACCGAGGGTACGCCTGAGATTTGGTTGAAACTGAAGTTATAGGTTTCGACCTTCTTGTCGTTGGCTGCTATCATTTTCTCGCCCGACTCGATCCTTTTGGTGAGGTCCTTGAGCATTTTGATTATAGCAGGATCGGCTACCAATCTGTTGTTGCTCGATCTCTCAGGTACTTATTCGGCCGGGAGAGTAGCTTCCGGGGCTACTTTGCTAGGAGTCTTTGGGTGGCTTTGCAGCTGAGCGATAGCCAGCTGTTGTGCCTACAACATTTCAAAAATAACATGAAGTCTAACTTTTCGTTCTTCCCTAGATGGGGTTTTTTGGGCTTCTTGTTGGTCGCCATGTTGTATGCTCCTATTGGTGTGTGAGGTTTCGTCGACCTGCTGTCGTCTTGCAAACCCGCGTCTACTGGAATTGGTCCAGGTGCGTTATGAAGGTTCTGTGGTGGCGTGCCAGCAATTAGAGCAGCCACACCATTTTCTCCGTGGTTTTCAAGGCAGTTCTCAACTTGTTCACTGAGCCAGACATTTTGACCTGAAATCGAAGATCTTGGACAAAAAAAATGTAAAAGATAACTTGCGTTGTGTAACAAAACCAGCAAGAAAATAATCACTATTATTTTTAGCCCCACAGTGGGCGCCAAACTGCTTACCGAGAAAATGGTAATAACAATTAAATTTGTTGATGGGAATCTAAAAATACATGATCTATTTTTATGCTAGTTGTTTAAGAAGTTAATGCTAGATATGTGGAGATAAAAGATGAAATGCGAGCTAAAATGGAGCTGTAATCGAACCGAGGGGTTTAGCTATTCAGGCCTCGGATTGACCGATGAGGGGCCTCGAGGTCGATGCATGGACTAGGGCTCGAGCTATCCGGGATAATCGGCAAAGGGTTAATAGTTAGGATGTAATTGTTAAAGGCTCTTTATGGCCAATGAAAAGCAGTAGATGAAGAACAAGTATGAACATAATAAATGAAAGTGATAAATCTCAAGCGAGTAAGTTAGAGAGAAAAGAGAGAGAGAGTTGTTATTTATCTTGTGTAGAATAGTTGGAGCAACAACTGCCCCTCTACAAAATGATAAGGATCCTCTTTATATAGGAGGAGAATCCCAACATAGTACGAAAAGCATTAATTACAAAGATACGGAGATAGGACGACTAGACGGGACACCCTGACACAGGTTCTGGGCAGGCTGGCTTTGTCAGACTTAGCCGCGTGACCTGGGAACTCCCTATTTTTACTCTAGCCTCGGTCGATATTCCCTTTAGGCCGGGCCTCGACGATCTTCGAGGGAGGGAATTCGGTCGCAGCTTCGCATCCTCGAGGCCTCGAGAAGCTCTTCCAAAATGAACTAACAGCAAGAAATTGGACCCTCCGATTTTTCCGCATACAGAAAGCGAGACACGAACTCTCGCAGCACCTCGTTCTCTCTTTGCTTGATTTTAAAGATGTCGGATTTCCTTGTAGCTACCTTGATGTCACTGGCATGTGCCTTTATGAAAGAATCTGCCAGCAAGCAAATGAATCTATAAAGTTAGGAGCTAGGTTGTGATACCACATCATGGCCCCTTTAGAGAGTGTCTCCCCGAACTTCTTCAGCAGGACCGATTCGATCTCATCGTCCCTCAGGTCATTGCCTTGCACTGCACAAGTGTAAGCAGTGACGCGCTCGTTGGGGTCCAAGGTTCCGTTATACTTTGAAATGTCAAGCATTCTGAACTTCTTTGGAATGGGTTTCGGAGCAGCTTCCTTTGGGAATCTCTTTTTATACAAACTTCTATGAATCTACACCCTTCAGGACCGGGGGTGCGCCCGAAATTTGGTCGACCCTAGAATTGTAGGTCTCTACCTTCTTATCATTGGATTCTATCTTTTTCTCGCCCGACTCGATCCTCTTTGTGAGGTCCTTGAGCATCTTTATAAGGGTGGGGTCAGTTGCGACCCGTTGTGGCTTGATCTTTCTGGTACTTACTCAGCTGGGGAAGTCATTCCCGGTGCTACCGTGCTGGGAGTTTTCTGGTGACTTTGCAATTGAGCAATCACCAACTGTTGTGCCTGTAATATTTCAAAAATAATGTGAAGGATAATCTCATATTCTTCCCTAGCTGGGGTTTTTTGAGTGTCTTATTGGTCTCCTTGGTGTACGCTCATGTTAGTGTGGGAGCTTATATCGACGTGCTGGGCATCGCGTGACACCGCATCCACGAGGATCAGCTCTACCGCACCTTCAGGGTTTAGTGGTGGTGCGCCAATACCTGGAACGGCTACACTATTCTCTCCGTAGTTCTCAAGACCGTTGTTTTCACATCCATTTACTGATTTAGACATTTCGACCTGAAATCGAAGATCTTGGACAAGAAAAAGTGTGAAAGATAACTTGTGTTATGGAGTGAACCAACAAGAAAATAATAACTACTTCCTCCATTCCAATTTATGTGAACCTGTTTGACTGGGCACAGATCTTAAGAAAAATTGAAGTCTTTTGAAATTTATGGTCCTAAACAAGTCAAAAAGGGCCCCAGAGTATTTATGTGGTTATAAAAGCTTATCATTAAGGGTAGAATTGTAAGTTTAAGCTAATTTCTTACCAAATTTAGAAAGGGGTCATTCTTTTTGGAACGGACCAAAAAGGAAATAGGTTCACATAAACTGGAACAGAGGGAGTATTATTTTTAGCCCCACGGTGGGCTCCAAATTTTTTACCGTGAAAATGATAATTACAATTAAATTTGATTTTGTGGTTCTAAAAATACGTGATCTATTTTTATGCTAGTTGTTAGGAATGAATGCTAAGTAAAAGATTAGAAAGCAAGATTATAGCTTAGAGAAAATATGATAATCGAACCACACGGCTGGATATCGGGGCCTCGAACCGTCGTAATGAGGCTTCGGGGTCGAGTTGGATGGCCGACTTGGAGCTATCGAGAGAGAAATAATAGTTATGAGAGCTACGATGATGGCTCTTTATGATCAATGATAAGCAATAAATGATGAACAATAAATATAACACAATGAATGTAAGCAATAAATGAAAGTAATGAGATCAAGAGCATATGTTAGAGAGCAGAGAGAATGTTCTTGTATTTCATAGTATTGAATATCTGATCTCTACAAAATGACAAGGATCCTCTTTATATATAAGGAGGAATCCATCCCAACATAGTACAAATGTATTAATCACAAAGATATGGGCTGGTACAACCATTTAATGCCTTGATTCGTTTTTGGACTAGTCCACTAGACTTTGTCAGCTCTATTTACGCGCCTTGGGAACTTCCCACTTTCTCACCATAACCGTTGGTCTGTGCTGCCTCGAGGCTGAGCGTCGATAGCCCTTGGGGGATGAACCTCGACCGTAGTCTCGAGCCTTTGAAACGTGCTCACGAGGCGTCATAACAACGGAAAATTGGACCCTCCAATTTTACCGTATACAGTTGGTCATTAAAGTATTGTACATAGCTGAATAGAAGAATCCACTGAATCCTTAAACTCATTAAAGTTGGATCGCAATGAAAAATATTTTGTCGCATATAAAAAGTGATATTATGCAACAAAGCTTGTAGCATTATTAGAGGTTTGTTTGATCCAACCGTCTTCGTGAGAAGCTCCACATCATTAGTTTTGAGCATATTATGAGTCATCAAGCCAATACGAGGTGATCAGTAGATGCAACAACAACATCTTTATATGGAATGTGTCATTTGTCTTCCTTGGTCCTTCACAACTGAATATTTCAGTATTTGCTGGTTCAATTTATGAGAGAAAGAAATGGACATAGTTGGCCAACTTGGCGTACAAGAAGTTTGGTCATGAAAATTCGGAGGGACTAATAAGGAACTATAAGTACAAAAAACTTGTTATTAACAATTATGAATATTACTTGAAATATTCTAATTTTTATCTTAAGTTATTTACTTTAATTCGAAGGCCAAAACAATATATCTTTTACGCAAAAGATGACGTTGACCTTTTTGTGATGTAATTTACCATCAAGAGGAGTCGAATAGCACTTGAGCTTTTGAGTTGACCTGGAGAAATAGCTTTTCCTGATTCTTTCTTCTTTGCTAAAGAATTTTGAGAAAGACTATGAGCTCCTTAATCTTCTATGTGAATTACTAGATTTGGTTATATGACATAATAATGGTTGTGTACGATCAAAAATTCACATTTAACATTATGACTTCAATTTGAAGTGATTGGCTTATCGGAGTCACCAAACCAATCAAGTTTATTTTTTTATTCATTGTGGATAAGAGTGTATCTAATTTGCTACAACATATTTGAACATTTAGAAAATTTCTATTGGCCCTCTATTTGGCATGCACATAAGCCGAACAACATTCAAACGAACATTGTGAACGAAAGATTTAGAAGGGTTTGTTTGGTCTTTAATTTGATTTGGCACACCACGTCAAATTAACTGTTTACGTGGTATGAGTTCGGACCTTAAGATTACATTCTAGTGATCTTGTGCTTGTAAACCAAAATGAAGTTGTTTCATACTTTGTATCTATTTGAGCTATCGAATTTAGAGAACGAATAAATGTTTAAAGTGTCTAGTACATCAGTCGCAAATGGAGAATTTTATTTTGTGCCTCATACAAACTGACACTAGTTGTATGAGACTCCTTTTTGTCTCACAAGTTTATGGACCCGAAGTGTAAGATTGGGGTCCACAAATTTGTGAGACAAAAAGGAGTCTCGTACAAAATAAAATTTCTTGTCGCAAATGGCATAGATATTGAATATTACAGAGCAAGTCAAATGGTTGATCTTTTAAATTCTTCTCTTTACGTTCCTCTCAATACAAAATTGCACTAACTAATAGGAGTAATTTTTTAACTCATGACTTTTTCTTTTCTATAAAGTTATTAAAGCATTTGACATCAGATTGAAGTGAAGATTTTATTGTACATTCTAAAGTAAGAAGTAATATAGATGCTGGGAAGAGAAGTCATAAGCTGGGTTTATTTAAGATCTTTTTCCAATGTTCAATCTCTTTCATGTAACTCGTTTCTGCTACTTATGAAATTTCATTAAAACAAAGGGCATCGAACCTTGACTTAGCACGGGCAAGATACTAGTGGTACCACTAAATTCAAAGTAAAACGCATCATGGCTCTTTTTTTCTCTCGAAAAGGTAAAAAAACATATTATTCACAAAAGCAGCACTAAGTTAACCGCTGCAGATCTGTACAGAGTGCGCAAAATCCAAAGTCATATCTCCCATGGAGCGATGGAACCAAATACTGAATCTGTTTCTTCTACAAGTTCCACTTTACGCCAAAACTAAAAAGACAAACTACACTAGAACATATTTTGGATAGAGTTGAACTTAATCTTCAAAGCATCTAGCATTTCTTTCTCATCAAACAGTCCGCCAGAATGCATGCAGGAGCTGTGTACCTCCACTTAGTTCTTCATTTTTCTTTGCCAACATCTCAAATGGGTAATGATTGGCCCAGGAATGGCCCATTTGGTGCCAGCAAACTCAAGAAACAATTGGCACATTTGATATGTGACAGAGCAGAGCAAAAACAAGTAGTTGGGGGCCTCTGTAGTCGACAAAGGTAAATCTACTGCATTACCTCATTCCTCTCTTCTGATGACTATCATGAGTTAGGCAAGCTTCTTCGGCAACTATCCAAGAAAAACATGCCATTTTTAATGGACCGTTTGTTTTCCAGATCTGCTTCCAGGGCCAAGGCTTCAAGTGTAATTCTTTTCGTGATATCTATAGCATGACTTGACTGAAAACATTCCTTTGCTACTCTTCTTCCTGTCACCATGGATCTTTCGAGAGTGCAGATTGCCTAGGATTGAATGATTAGCAAATAGATTAAAGGCACTGAGCAAACAAATAAAGAGCAACTACTGTTTTTTCTTTTTCAATAAGCTCCTTTGCACCCTCAACCGCAACCACAAGAAAGAAGTCACTAGAGATATTGGAACTCAAATGTACATTTGAGAACTGAAAACCTGGGAATGTAATGTTCTAAACACGGTCTCGACAGAAGTAAAATCAATGTCAAAACCATAACTATTCCCTCCATATTGCAAATAAAGGTAACCTTTGGAAGACAAAGGTGGAGGTAAAATTTGAGATATCTCTAAAAACTCTACTGTTGTAGGAGGCATAGGTGTCTCCATCTTCTTCGAGTAATAAATATCAGCTAGAAGGAGCCAAATAAGATCAGGATCGATTGAAGCGAGTCCAGCAAGGGCATTCACAGATGCATCTCGAAGGCCTACAACACCGCTACATGCTATCCCAACAACGAGACCGCTGATCTTCTTCAGAACTGCTTCCAGTGCTGAAGCACTATGTTTATTCCGAGCCAGATCCGCAAGCATGCTGAGCACTGCGGCCTGGACTTTTAGATCAGAAATCTCAGCTACTGGATCTCCTGAAGATGCAGAATCACCTCGGTATGGAAGCTTCAAGCGAGCCTCCTCTAAATGTGGAGCTCTCTTTTGAAATGGGGAAGTACTTAAAAGGCTCCAGAAGTGTTTCCCGTCTGTATGGAATCGCCGAGTAAAGAAGTCACCTCCACATATTTGCACAATATTACTAATTGTATGCGCACATCTTCGAACAGCCTGCTTATTATTGAACAGAAAAACCAATAGTCAGTAAGCTGCTTTACTGACGATACTACTACCTTTGAAACAAACTTCTAATTTCAATTTTGCTCCACAAGTTCTTTTTCCTTCGTGGGTGGGGGTGGGCAAGGGAAGCAAAGACCAAACAATGGTACAACCAAGAAAAAGAAATAGTAGGGATGTTTCTCAAGTCCCTCCCAATCAGACAAAATTCTCTTTACTTTGTCCTACTAAAGATTTCATTGTCAGAATGATAACCAAGTTTCACCTCCAGATATCTTAAGGACTCTAATGGTAATCATTAAAGAATGTAAAAGTACTCATGAAACAAAGATAACAGTGAAATCATGAGTTTTTGGCCAATTACATCCTTAAATATAACTGTAACTTAACTATATCCTTAAAATATCTCAGCACACATTTTAAACATCCTTCAAGTTTATCGAAATGAGCAGGTTTCATTCTTCTGTTATTCATGGTTACAGAACTAACAGAATCCCTCAAAATCACGTGCAGCACATGTCATATACTCCAAACACCCTGCTTTACAACCCCCTTGCCCAACTCTGAAGTAAAAACAAAAAGTTATGGTACAAACAGAGTTGTTTCAAGTCGGTACTCATAACACTGGTAGAACCACTTAGACATGCTTCTGGGTGATGCTTATCACTAGTTATAAGTTGTAAGATGAAGCATGATCAAGAGGAGATTTCAAGGAATTAATTTTTCAAATTGTTTTGTAGAACCATCCAATCATCCTTTTCCACTCTAGACATGTACAATTAGAACATGAAGCATAACTGCAGCATAATCAGGAAAAGATTCCATCTTTTTTCATCCTTTTCACCATATTCATCAAAGGAAAAAGAAATGTTAAAACCCAATTCATCGTCTCACCATTATTGTTCACCAATAAAGATTCGCGGTTAAACCAGAAACACTAAGTGAAAAAGTGCAGCAGAATAAGTGAAAAAGTGCAGCAGAAGTGCAGAACTAGAAATGCATAAAATGCTAAAAAAAACATGCAGTTTTAGAAACCAGAAATGCTGAAACTCCAGAGACCAGAATATGGAGAAATCAAAAACTCCAAAAACAAGAAAATCTGAGATATCACAGAAACGAGAAAATTACCGGAAACACTATTCATATATACAACTGTATTTCCTTCAGTACAAAAAGTGTGCCTTAACGATCAGGGATGGAGAAGCAGGCGATGTTTTGGGCAGATGTCATATCACGTGTGGTTTTGTAGGGGTCCGTCAGTTTGTAACAATGGGTAACAGAAGGATAAAATTTGCTCACTTTGGAAAACTTTAAGGATATTTTTATTCGTAAAGATACTTCAAGGATGTAATTTAAGTTATAAAATATACTTTAGGGATGCTTTTGGCCCAAAATTCGTGAAATCTTAGCCACTGCCCACTGGACACAGATTTGGCTATTGCTTCCAGTGTCCAATCTATTGCATGATAGCTCAAACTGGACATACATGTTCTCGTCCCGCTCACTATGGATTCAGTTATTTCACGGTAACTGCTTATTATCAGCATCCTAGAATCCAAACCATATATTAGGAACTTCTAAATTCTATTAGTTTCCAATCTTGCTTCCCCCAGCACATCTCATAATTATAGTTGCCATAAAATTGAAAATAGTCAAATATCTATTCAAATTTAAAAATATTTATAAGAAGAAATCATCCGCAGAAATGATTAGCAGGTTTCCAAAAAAAATGTTAAAAAGCCACTCACCAATGGACTCTTATTTCGAATACAAGCAACCAAAAAAGGCCATACTTTATTGGCTGCAGGGAGCAGTCTGTTCTCAGTAGATTCATCAGCATCAGCATCTAAAGCATCCTTAAGACTATAGAATGAACACATTTCAGCCACATGTTCAATTGCCTCTTTGATTTCCTTCTCATGCTTGTAGGCATCCTCCACTTTGGCAATTGTCAAAAATCCATCCTAAAGACATTTGAAAATAAGTGAATCGAAGGAAACTTTCAGGTACAATATTTCAGTAAGTAAATAAGTTTTTTCCTTCAAGGAATTTGCATATATGCAGCATTTAATAAATATGAGGGTGGATAAATGATCAACCATAGCAAAACGAGACAAAAGTGTATGATGGATCCTCAACTTAGACTTTTTCTTTTTTTTTTGAGAAGGAATCCTCAACTTATATCTTCTGTCAGAAGAATAAAACGTATCTACAAAAACAAGACCGGCCGACTAAGACAAGCTTTTACATGAGAAAAGGAAAGTGGTATAAGAGGGACTGTGGCAGTAAGGTGATCCTATCATGAATAGGCATGAACATATTTTTACTGAGCAGGAACAAAATGAAGTTAGGGATTTCCAAAGACCCATGCTATCCTAACTGCGTATGCATATAATATATTTTGTATTAGGATAGAAGGTTCAGCATTTAAACACTTTAATTCATTGTGAAATTACTTAATTGCGACAGAATAAAGCTCAAAACCATACATCAACAATATCAAGTGCTAGAAGGGATGCTGCTTGTTTTGCTGAAGCAAGTAATGGAGTTGCAGCTGTTAAACATGAACCTGCAATAGATCCAACTGTTCGTCTAAACCTTCTGAAGTCACTCATTTTGAACATCATAGTCTCCCACTCCATTTGCGTATGAACATCATTGGCGTAGATCCGCATCCCTATTAATAGAAGAATACCACCATCAGATGGCCAATGCAATCAATCGGGTAAATTCAGACATGAACTCCAAAAAAGGCAAATGACCCTGATTTTCAATATTCTATACTAGTGTTCCTCAAAATATGATTCAACACCAATAGAAAATTTGATACTCAAGAATAAGATATCACCATACTTCATGTCAGCATCATGGAGTTGAACACAAATTTCTAATACTAGTATTTATAAACGTGCGTTGCATGTTAATAATAACATGTAATGGTTTAATCAAGTAATTATATGAAGGGCACAACAAATATAATGTATAAAATACAATATTGTTTGAATGCCAAAATTTATTATCACAATAGCATAATACGCGAATGCAAAATGACTGGATAATAAATGACCCTGCAAAACTGATCAATTTAGTCATGTTAGATAATATTGTTATATAATTATAATTTAGAAATATATAATGTGATGATATCTAACCTAAAATATTTTTATAGATAATTCTTTGTCTATATTCCCTACTAATGCGTTGGTTGCTCTGTCATGATCAGAACATTTATTGTCGATGGTGATATCCCTCTTGAAAGTGTAACATATAGTTGTATGTGCGAAAAAGCATATTGCGGTAAATACTGTCCAACATTAGAGTTATTTATTATTCTGTAAAATACAAGCGTGCAGAAAATAATTTTTTAACAAATTTAAAAAGATATCCTTCATTTTTGTAAGAGTAAAAGTTAAATTGCAGAGATAAATACATGCTTGAAAACATAATAACCCATCAAGATTTCTATATGCATGACGTTGTCAAAACCTCTACGTACCATTCTTGTAGCATTACATAAGCCATTAATATATATATAAGTTTCTTAATAGCATGAAGAGCATACGTTTCTTCAAAAGCAACTTATATAAGATGGAAGATGAACTTTGACTTTGTCCATTATATACATACACGACATTAACATACATGAGAAATAATAAATTTGACATTGTACCTGTGTGGTGGAATTCTATTTGATGCTAAATTATCAAATATTCTTCCTCGTAATAGTTGTTAGTATCATCTTCTATATTATCTTCTATGAGTCAAAACTGGAATATATTTTGCTTTAAACAATTAACTTGGCAATCAACATTATGCAGTTGATCGATCATTCATGCTAGCTAAGATAACACTTTCTATCGTAGTGCTCCACACATTACTTTTTTATTTAATTATAAAACTATTTTCCTTATTAAGCGATCTTCACGACAAATGAAGCGAAAAGTTACTGAATAATGGATGTCCTTACTCTTATATTTCTTAGTTGGTTTGTTTTTTTTCATTTGAGGCTATAAGTATAAATTTATAAAGATAGTACGTACATTCTCTACTCTCATCGATTTTGAAACTACTGTACTACTTGACTTAAATCACCTCCTAAAATTATTACTTTTTGACCAAACAATTTTTTGATATCCATATATATGAAGCTCATGTCAATTGTCATTTTAATGAATTTAAAAAAAAATTGGATACTCTTGCTAAATAGTTAATTGAAAGACTTAATTATTTGATCTTAATATTAGCTCATCTCATATTTTGATTATTTAGTCGTAATTATAATTTTAGCTACTAAATATCAATTTGAAATTCTTACTTTTGGATTTTTATGAGGTAAAAATATTAATGGTATAAGTTATAACCTTACCAACCATTTCTCTCTCTCTCACACACACACACATTTTTATATATTTTACTTATTTGTTTTAATTATTGATTTTAATTTTAAATATCACACAAAAAGTTTGATGAATACTATTTTGATTAAGAAATTAACTCAAATATTATACGAAAAATGTACTGTTCATATATATAGTTCTAAGATAGTATAAAAGGAAATACGGTTACGTTATAGTTTTTAAATAAAAATAATTGAAATATTAACGAAATCTTTAGTTGGTTGGATTAAAATATGGCATATATATATAAAAGTAATATGTATTTTGCCCGTTATTCTTGTCCAATTATTAATAGGATTAAATTAATAGTATTAAATAGTGCAGAATGTGTATGTCCTAAAAGTAGCCTAATGTGAATGTCCTAAAACTAATAGGATTATAAGGCTAATATCTAGAATTCCGGCTATATCCTTTTATGAGTTAATTTGCTTAATATTATAAGGTTATATCTAAAATTCCGATTATATCCTTTTATTATGAGTTAATTTGCTTAATATTATAAGGTTATTTTAGTAAACTTACATTATATTCATGCTTTTATAATATTTGCTTAATATTATAAGGTTATATCTAAAATTCCGATTATATCCTTTTATTATGAGTTAATTTGCTTAATATTATAAGGTTATTTTAGTAAACTGACATTATATTCATGCTTTTATAATAATATAGATTATTATGTTGTCAGTGCTTGCAATTGGTATTTTCATGAGTAACTCTTTAAGAGTGTTTCCCAAGGTGGAACTTGTGAAAGCATCTTTATCCCAATGATCTCAAAATTTTATTCAGATACATGCAACTGTTTAAGGAAATAAGCTTTATTCTAAAATATTTTTCTAGATGCAACAAACTAAAACCTTTTATTATCTCCTTTTTCAGTATACTTTTGTGACAGCAGAAAAATTTGTGTTATCTTTTCTCAATGTTCCCCTTGTTGTCATCGAGTGCCTGATCTGCATGATTCCTGGAGCCACAAACAGAGCTGTGAAGACAATCTGTCTAGACAAGCACAACTAGACACCCAGTGCTCCAGAAAGTTGACTGAGCCAGAATGATAATTGGAATGGACAGGATAAAATCATGTTGGAGTTAATAAAAAAGACCATCTTACACTGGAAACAGAAAATTGTGAGCACCGCAGCCACGAAAGCAAGCTATTGTCTTTTGTGATATTGTCCTAGTTATATTCATACAAACAGCACATAGCATTATTGACAGTTAATATTGCATATAAAAACATCTCTACTATGTTGTTTTTTTACAGTTATCTACTGCATGCTTTCAAGTTATAAAGAAGCTTTCATATTATTGCCTAAGCTTTTAAGCTTAAAAAAAAGAACACTATTGATAGGTTCAAAAGTAGTTGATGCATACTGACTATGAAAATGTACTGTACTTCGTTTCTTTAGACAGATTCGACTTAATAGCTAGAAACAATAATTGTGCATAATATGCAGGATGATAAATCAAAATAGTAATGTTGGTAAAGCTCAGCTGAGGTGCACTTAAACCCTAAAGTTCGATGCCGCACTAGCTGTGCACTGTGCCTCACATACATAGCACTTCAATTGAAGCATCAATGTGCTTATGGTGTGTGCCTCATCGCCCATGGCTGTATCTTGAATAGCGCGAGATAAACAATATGTAGTAATAACCATCTAAGGATAAAATGATACCATACCAACACTAGTACTACTGAACTAAGGGAGACAAAGGGAAAACGCTCGACTACCTACTAACTTTCTACCCTAATTCTCAACTTCCACGCCCTTCTATCAAGGGTCATGTCCTCGGATAGCTCAAGCTGCGCCATGTCCCACCTGATCACCTCTCCCTAAGACAGCTTGCGTACACCTCGAGTAATTCAATACATGCTACCTCCCACCGATTTTGCAACTATATTTTGTTTCTTAATCTTCTAAGATACCAGATTGCCTCCAACCAGAACACAATATCCATAAGTAGATCATTTGTCAGAGAGTGAACCTGCCCAATCTGCATCTATATACCCAACAATCTGATGTCGACAATCCTCATAAAGCAATCCTTCCTGGACCTGCCACGATAGGTCTACAATCTTTCATCCCTATCTCCTCAAGAATATACTTCCTTTAAAACATCACAATACCTGATGCGGATTGAGCAACTTCAATACCTAGGAAGTTGATACTTGGTCTCGAAATGAAGTGTTTCCTCTTATTAACACCCTCTTAATCATTACAATATGATAACTATATCATCAATGTAAACCATCATATACATGCACAGGTTTGAAGCAGAATGTAGGTCGAACACAAATAATCAATTCCATGGTGGATCATGCCAAATTCCTGAACAACTTTGTTTAACTTACCAAACCATGCACAAGGTGAACTATTTCAAGACCACGAAGTGATCGATGTAATCGCCATTCCTAGCAACTGGACTCCCCCGGCAACAAAGCCTAGTGGTTACTCTATAGGCATATATACCTAACTAATCCTATAAATTCATGTGTAGTCAAGCCCAATGCATTACATCCAGAAAGCACTTCTAAGCTGGGATTTAGAGGATGAGGTATGCATGGAGCAATTGCTAGGCTTTGTTGCCCTGAAGGATTCCAATAGTCTGGTATGCCAATTACATTGATCCCTATATGGATGGAAGTAGTCCTCTCGAGCATGCTTTGATAAGTTCCAAGAGATAATACAAGATTTTGCATGACCAGAAGTGAAGTATGATCAATGTGTTTACCACCAGGGATTGCCAGAAAAAGCCATCGGAAACATCCAACATTAACCAGAAAGTTCTAACTTGCTAGAAAAACGCAAACGTAGTTGGAGAAAATATTAATAATAGATAGGTAGGGTAGCCCCATATTCTAAAGACACCAAACAGAACTTGTTGTAAGTCAGAAATTCACTCATCAGCAATAGCTGTTTCTTCAGAATCTAAGGTTCATTCATCACTCATCACTAGAAAAAAATTGGAACCAAGATGGGTTGATTCAGAACACCACTATTGAAGTGTGCGACCATCTCATCTAAAACCTTAAGCGGTTAGAGAGAGCACACTTTTATTTACTTAATTATCTTTACAACACGCCCTCTCACATGCGGGCTTGATTCTTTTTTATGGCAGTGAGACTCGAACCCAGGACCTCTGCCTGCTCTGATACCATGTTGAAGTGTATGATCATCTCATCTAAAAGTTTAAGTTGTTAGAGAGAGCACACTTTTATTTACTTAATTATGTCTTCAACAACCACATTGTGCCAGATGGACTTAAAGTGGACAACTACGATGTGCCATGTGTTGTGGTACATGAGTCGAATAAATAGGTTTAAATCATTAAGATCTTATATATTAAAATCATTAAACATCAACCTAAAGAATTCCGTGAATGTGAGTTATTATCATTACTCTATCCATTACAACAGCACCACCACCGCCAGCCACCACTGCCAGCCACCAACCACCACTGCCAGCCATTATCAATCATGTTCACCATCAACCGCCACTGCAAAATCACCACTCTCCACCATGAAAAAAACTCACTACAATAACCAACCATCTCTACCACCAACCGTCACTGCTGCCGCCAACCTACACCACTTACCACCACCGTTAACCACCTCTATCTCCAGCCACCACTCCATAACCATCACTTCAGACCACCATTGCACAACCACCACCGAATAACCATCACTTGCACAACCACCGCTACTAGCCACCTACACCATCAATAGCCACCACCTCGCAACTACCATCGCCATTGCCGTCACCTAGACTTTTGAATGTGCCTTCATCGAAGAAACAGTTTTCACAACACCATATGTGACATAGTTTGACTCGATAGGGGGTGTGGAGGTCGAGGATTAGAGTTGTGGGTTGATAGGTAATCGAGAGTCTCTTCTAGTCGTACTAGTAGTATTAGTACTAGTCTTGTATTCTCCTATTCCGAGCTACTTGTTGTTAGATGATGTGGCATTATTTCCGGTCTTTTACCATGTCAGCCACACACTCGTTTAGTCGATCTTGATAGTCTGAATACGAGAAGTGTCTTAATCTAGACACTCTCCAAGTTGATAGGATCCAAATGAAAAAAGGAAATAGAATGGCAGGATTTGCCATATTTCTTATTAAGTAATTAAAAACCAATTGATCGAGAAAGGTGTTGTTCATGGTGGTAAGCGAGGAGGGATTAAGTAAAAGAATAATGCCGCTTTTTATTAATATAGTCCCGAGTTGGTAATTAGAGTTAGAAGCTTCACAGCTTCCTCCATGGGCGAATATAGTCTACTAGACTCTTTCTTGGCTAGTCTAGTAGACTATATTCTAGGTCATTCGGAAGGGCTCCGTATAGTTTTGGGGTGTAACGTTATGGTTGTTCCCTCTCCTTTTAGTCGAGAAGTTTTCGCACTTCTCTTATAGCTTCGTATTCCTAGTTTCTTTGCTATTGCATGTTGTGCTATTTGTTTCTGTTCTCTTATTTCCTTGACATTGTTATTGTTTATATGAGAAAGCACGGGAGAAAATATTATTGATATTATTGACTTGTGTTTAACACGATACAATGAGCCCTATATATACATAAATAACATATCCTACTCCTAATACATATTGGATTAGGGTTATTTACTCCTATTTACATAACAATTCTAACACTCCCACTCAAGCTGGTACATATAAATCATATGTATCGAGTTTGTTACATATGTATACGAGGACCAGTGAAGGACTTGGTGAAAATATCTGCAAGCTGATCATTCGACTTCACAAACTTTGTAGCAATATCTCCCGAGAGTATCTTTTCTCTCACAAAGTGATAGTCAATCTCAATGTGTTTAGTTCTCTCATGGAACACTGGATTTGACGCAATATGAAGAGCAGCGTGATTATCACACACAAGTCTCATCTGACTAATCCCACCAAATTTCAACTCCTTGAGCAACTGTTTGATAGAAATTAGCTCACATGTCGCCATAGCCATCGCTCGATATTCTGCTTCTGCACTAGACCAAGCAACCACATTCTGTTTCTTGCTCTTCCAGGACACCAAATTTCCTCCTACTAAGACACAATATCCAGACATAGAACGTCTATCAGAAGGTGATTCTGCCCAATCAGCATCTGAGTATCCAACCATCTGCTCATGGCCTCGATCCTCAAACAATAAACCTTTGCCTTGAGCTGATTTTATATACCAAAGAATGCGAATAACTGCATCCCAATGACTATCACACGGAGAATCCATAAAGTGACTCACAACACTTACAAAAGAGGAAATGTCAGGTCTTGTCACTGTAAGGTAATTTAATTTACCAACCAACCGTCTATATCTTGCAAGATCGCTAAGAGGCTCCCCCTGTCCTGGCAGAAGTTTAGAATTCGGATCCATCGGAATGTCAACAGGTCTACAACCTGTCATTCCTGTCTCCTCAAGAATATCTAAGGCATACTTTCGTTGTGAGATCAATATACTTGAGCTAGACTAAGCGACCTCAATACCTAGAAAATACTTTAGTTTGCCCAGATCCTTAGTCTGAAAGTGTTGAAAGAGATGTTGCTTCAATTTAGTAATACCATCCTGGTCATCGCCGGTAATAACAATGTCGTCAACATAGACCACCAGATAAATACAGAGACTCGAAGCAGAATGCCGATAGAATACAGAGTGATCAGCTTCACACCGAATCATGCCAAATTCCTAGATAATTGTGCTGAACTTACCAAACCAGGCTCGAGGAGGCTGATTTAAACCATAAAGTGGCCGGCGCAAGCGACATACAAGGCCACGAGACTCCCCCTAAGCAACAAATCCAGGTGGTTGCTCTATATAAACTTCATCCTCAAGGTCACCGTGTAAAAAAGCATTCTTAATGTCCAGCTGATAGAGGGGCCAATGGCGAACAACAGCCATGGATAGAAAAAGGCGGACTGATAGAAAAAAGCGGACTGATTCTTAAGCATTCTTAATGTCCCTCGGTATAGGTAAGACCTCAGATATATCAAGGTGGTCAGAATGGTCAGAAGAGGTAAAGAAAGGTTGAGACTCAAAAAATGTGACGTCAGAGGACATAAGGTACCTACGAAGATCAGGTGAGTAACAACGATATCCCTTTTGAACACGAGAATAACCAAGGAAGGCACACTTGAGAGCACGAGCAGCTAACTTATCTTTCCCAGGGGCTAAGTTATGAACGAAACAAGTGCTCCCAAAAACACGAGGGGAAACAGAGTATAAGGGTGATTGGGGAAACAATACTGCATACGGTACCTGATTCTGGATGGGAGAGGAAGGCATCCGATTAACTAAATAACAAGTTGTGAGAACTGCATCGCCCCAAAAATACAACGGAACATGAGATTCAATGAGAAGTGTGCGAGCAGTCTCAATGATGTGCCTATTCGTTCTCTCTGCAACCCCATTTTGCTGAGGGGTATAAGGACAAGAAGTCTGATAAATAATTCCTTGAGAAGTCATAAACTGCTGAAATTGAGAGGATAAATATTCTGAGGCATTATCACTGCGAAAAGTACGAATAGAAAAACCAAATTGATTTTTAATTTCAGCACAAAAATTCTGGAATATAGAAAACAACTCAGAACGAACTTTCATTAAGAAAATCCAAGTACATCTTGAATGATCATCAATGAAACTATCAAAATAACAAAATCTCAAGGTTGAACCGACTCTACTAGGACCCCATATATCAGAATGAACTAAAGAAAAAACAGACTATGCATGACGCTTAGTACTACGAGGAAAAGAGGCTCGGGTATATTTCCCGAGCTGACACGACTCACACTCTAATGTAGATAAACTAGACAAACTAGGCACCATCTTCTGAAGCTTGGATAAGCTTGGATGTCCTAAATGTCTGTGAATTAGGTCTGGAGGATCTGTAACTAGACATGCCTTGGAGGAATTGAGTGAGTTAAGGTAGTAAAAGCCTTCTGATTCAAGTCTTGTTCGAATCTTCTGCCCCGTACTGCGATCCCGCATAATAAAGGAATCATCAATAAAATATATACCACAATGGAGGACACGAGTCAAACAACTAATAGATGCAAGATTAAAAGGACAACCAGGGACATAAAGAACGGAATCTAGAGTGACAGAGGGTAGGAGATTCGCTTGTCCAACTCCTTTTGCTTTGGTTTGAGACTCATTGGCTAAAGTAACAGTGGGAAAAGACTGTGAATACGCAATATTTGACAAAAGTGATTTATTACCAGAGATATGATCAGAAGCGGCTGATTCCACAACCCATTGTCCAAGAGTACTAGACTAGGAAACACAAGCAAAAGAATTACCAGCAACAGAAGTATCAGTCTGAGCAACAGAGGCTACTTGTGGAGATGTCTGCTTACTTGCTCGATACTGAAGGAACTCATTATACTCCCCTTCAGATAAAGAAAATCCCTGATTACTTGTAGTCTCAGTTTGAGCAACATAAGCATTTTTGGGTGGCCGACCATGTAAAGAATAGCACAAATTACGAGTATGTCCAAGTTTATGACAATAAGAGCACTTGGGTCTAGATCTTCCAAAACGACCTCCTCCTCATCTATTCTTCATAGTATGAGATGCCTGATTGTCCACTGACTGGGATACGAGGACATATGAGTTAAGTGTCTGTGATGAGCTCAATGGGTGACTTGGTGCTGCAGCAAGGCGAAGTAATCGAGAGAACAATTCATCAACTGTTGGGGCAATCGGACAAGCCAAAATCTTGTCACGTACTGAATCAAGGTCATTAGGGAGTCCACCGAGTGTAAGAACTAGAAACATCTTTTGTCGTTGCTCTTGTTGCTTTTCAATACTAGTAGAAACTGGCATCAATGTCTCAAATTCTTCCATGACTGCCTGTACTTGTCCCAAGTAAGTAGACATATCCAATTCCTGTTTCTTCAAGCTTGTCATTCGCGATATTACATCATAGAAACGAGATATGTCATTAGCGTATAAATTACGAGCCTTTTCCCAAACTAAATAACATGTTTGGAATGGACGGAACAAGGGCATCAACTTGGAATCAATAGATCGCCACAGGATACTACATAACTGAGCATCGACCTTCTCCCACAGTGTTTTGGCCTTTTCATCACCTTCGCTAGCCTTTTTTGTTAAATGATCTTGAACTCCTCGACCTTTACACCACAACTCGACAGACGAAACCGAAGCTAAGTAGTTTGAACCTCCAATTAAAGGTTCTGAGGTAATCATAACACCAGAACTGCCATAACCCGGGTTTTTAGACCCGAAAGCATCGACTCCCAAAGACATCGTTAGATTATCACCAAATAACACAAAGAATCATCTGATAACACGCTGAAACAGATGAAGGAAACACTGTTTTTGCCGGAAAAAATTAGTGTAGTCGCCGGAAAAACTCAAAGTGGTCGGAATTAAAAAATAAAATTATGGATAGGCTCGGAATTTGAGGGCGATCCAACTGTTCTGAAGGAACGAAGTCAAAAACAGCCCGGAAAGTGCTCCACGCGCCGGCGCATGGAGTAGATCTCGCCGGAGAAAAAAACTTCTGATTGGCGCGTGGAGGCACGTGGGCTGCCGACGGAGGTGTTTGTTGGGGTTTGGTCGCCGGGGTTTGGGGGACCTTGTGGTAGTGTTGATTTTTGCACAACACTGATGTAAATTAGTTTGACGGAAAACAACCCTAAAAAGGTTGCCGGAATTGAAGCACGGCTACTTTCCCGGATATTTTCTCACTGCTGCTTTGATACCATGTGAGAAAGCACGGGAGAAAATATTATTAATATTATTGACTTTTGTTTAGCACGATACAATGAGCCCTATATATACACACATAACATGTCCTACTCCTAATACATATTGGATAAGAGTTATTTACTCCTATTTACATAACTATTCTAACAGTTTGTTTATTGTGTCCTTTTCACTATTCTTGAGTCGAGGGTCTATCGGAAGCAACCTCTCTTCCTTCATAAGGTAGGGATAATGTCTTCGTACACATTACCCTCCCCAGATCCCACGTGTGGGATTGTACTCGGTTTGTAGTTGTTGTTTAGTTTGACTCCGCATGGAATTTAGAAAAGAAAGGAAGACTTTTGAAACTTGTGGCCTCCGTCCCAATATATATGTCGGTGTTTGACTCAACATGAAGTTTAAGAAAGAAATGAAGATTTTTGAAAACTTGTGGTCTAAAATAAGACATATATATTTATGTAGCTATAAATCATCTCACTAAGGGTAAAGTGAAAAGTTCAATGTTAAATTATCTCTAAATAAGCATGACATTCTTTCTAGCGCTAACTAAAAACGAAAGAGTGCCACATAAATTGGGATGGAGTAAGTATAACATTTGTGTGATTATAAGTGGGCGTTTGGACATAAGAATTGTAAAATTTCAAAATAGGGTGAAAAAAATTTCAAGTGAAAATGGTATTTGAAATTTAGAGCTGTGTTTGGGCATGAATATAATTTTGGGTTGTGTTTGAAGTTTTGTGAGTGATTTGAGTGAAAATTTTGAAAAACAACTTTTTGGAGTTTTTCATATTTTCGAAAATTTTCAAAATGCATCTTCAAGTGAAAATTGAAAATTTATTAACAAACACTGATTTCGAAAAAAGGTGAAACTTTTTTTTAAAAAAAGAAAAAAATTTCTTATATCCAAACAGGCCCTAAGGCATTTGAAACTTGTGGCCTAAAACATGCCATAACATTTGTGTGATTATAAGACTTTTGAAACTTGTAATTTTACACATGTCATACAGTGTGCGGTTATAAAAGCTTCTCATAAGGATAAAGCGAAAAGTTTAAAGTTAAATTAATTCCAAATACAGAAATGTGTCGTTCTTTCTTAAATTAACTAATAAGGAAATAGTGTACCATAAATTGAAATTGAGGGAGTTTTAGTTTTTCTTTTTTAAATCTCAATATTTTATTTCTAGATCAAGAAAAATTATAGACATTCGGATGTTGAGGAAACGTAAGTCTTAACTTCTTATTGTTCACATTTAGAGACAATCATCTTAACAATCAGATATTTTTTTAGATTTGAACATCTTACTATTAAAAAAATAAACGGGCCTTTGACATCCTTAACACTTCTTATTCCTGTTTCCAACTCAAAGCTACTAGGTCTATATCACTGAATATAATAACAGAGGATGCATGAGAGAACTTTTGCTAAAAAAAACATTGACTTATGTGACAGATTTATGTAGCCAAAATTAGAGCAAAAGACAAGAAAGCCTACTACTTAATAAAGCCTATGTCAAATAAAATAAAGTCTAATATATATATATACAAACACACACTAGTTTTAGGGTACGCGCGATATGCATGTACCCTATAGCAATGAGTACAAAAATTCAAAAATTATACAAATATACAAACAATGTGTTTTGACTTTTTAAAAATAAAATTTTAAAATATAAACTCTTGAAAATGATGAATATTGAACTTATTTAGTCAACAAAGTGGCAGATGATTTAGCTAAGCATGAAAACAACCTAGAAATTTTTGAAGGCTTAGTGGTCTGTTTATCTCAATCTTTTGTTTTAACTTTGTTTGAAAATGATTATCATGGTACAATGAAATCTAAACATGTCAATTACAAAAAAAATAAGAATTTAGCAATGGTAAATTATGTAGCTAAACATAAACTCATTGCTACTCCTATTTAGCAACAAATTAGTGATAGATTACCAAAAAATCCTACTAAGAATTTCTTAGATAATTCTTAATTTTTAGTCAAATGATGTAATAAGCTTTTTTAATAATATTAATTTCTTTTATATCAAAAAATTAAAGTCCTTTTCCATTTAGTTAACTGGATTATGCAACAGTAATTTAGGTATTGCATAGAAAACAACGTGTTTAATACAATATTTTTGAATGTTGTGTTCTTTTCTTACTATATTTTAACATGGTGAATTAATTCCAATTAACTTCTATCCAGAATAAAATAAAAATTCGATTGTACAAGGTCACAAAATTCTTGGAAATAAGTGAAAATCACAGTTAACATCAAGATTTAAAAATATTAGTTTATATAAAATTTAAATATTAAATTCTTAATCGATTTCGAGGTATTATATATAAGATATACTATATTTATTAACCAAATATAAAAAAATTAGAGATTTTATTTTGATTAACTTGTAGCAATATTGCTAAATTTACTTATTATCGCCATTAATTTGTAACATGAAATAAGAATAAAAAAATATTGGTAAAAGTTAGTTTAAACAGGAGCAAAAAAGTAGAAATGTTGCGAAAGAAATTATTTTGGAGACTTTTCCGGTTTTTCAACACTACCCTACGTTTTTAGATGCTTGGTATAGTTCATTTAATGTAGGAAAAAAAGAAGAAGCAATCCTAATTATCTTAGGCTTATTAGATAGTAGTATATGATTTCTATATATATTAGGCCTATTAATAATGATTTTTGTATTTTAGGCCTATTAATAATGATTTATGCAGGTAATATCCTAATTGATCTTATGTTAGTAGTATATAGTGTAAATAAGTAAAGATTCAATAGTTAAAATTGTATTTATATTTGAGAAAACAATTGAATGACAATTCCCTAGACCCTGAAGGATTACTCAAAATTCACATTCCACCACTTGTAATTTGACCACAATTGAAAAGGAATTCTACAAGTGAATTCTATTTTTTAAATTTGGGTTAGTCTAGTGCTCCTTAATAGGCGTATCAGGTAAAAAAAAGTTCAGGAGTTTTCGTTATAGTCAATTTATTTATTTATGTTAGAATTAACATAATATAAATATTTAAAAACGATCATAAACGATATTGTAGTTATGATATGTAGAACCAATAAAAAATTATATAAGGTAAAGTTTTAATGCATCTCAAAATCCTAAATAATTGGACTTCCTACACAAAACGAATAGGAAAAGATTTAATAACCATAATTTTAGCTAATTTAAAACTCCTAAATATTACTCCCTCCGATTTACAATAAGTGACCAATTTGCTTTTTCATTTTGGTTCAAAATAAGTATCCAGTTATATAATCAAGAAAAAAAATTCAATTTGTTTTTACAAAATATCCCCTATGTACATATCCCTAAAAGTTTTCTTACTTCTCACATTAAATATTTAATTAGGGATAGTTTAGTCATAGTAGGTATTTTTGTATAGAATTTAGTATTTTCTTAATGGGCATGTTAAAAGCAAATTGGTCACTTATTGTGAAGCGGAGGGAGTATAAGATCAATTAAATGACTATTTTGTTTGGTGTGAACTCTATTATAAAAAGGTAAAAGGGGCAAACAACATTTCGCTAAGGGACTTCGTGCTTTTAATATAACTAGTTTTAGTGTACGTGCGTTGCACGTGTACATCGTGTCAATTAGTATAAAATATGTAAAAGAATAAATTATTGAAAAATAGCAATTGATGTTAAACTAAATGCGAAATTTGTTTAAATGATCAAAATAAATGTTATTACATTAATACAATAGTTGAGTTCAATAACTTCAAAATATATAAAGTGATGAGTTTAGTTGAATCAATTTTGGAAAAACATATTTTTTTAACACAACTAATTGCACAGTCTTTTAGTTGGTATAAATGAAGTATAAAAGCTTTATGCTAATCATCGTGTAAGGAATAAATCAGTTTTCTATGTTTTTGGACAATACAAAATAAATTCTAATTTTAATTTATAAAGATTCTAAATAAATATTTTATGTAGAAAAATTAGGTTAAGCTACTTTATAATAAAGATATTAAATGTTTAAAAATGTGTTCTGCTCACTTCTTTTTATTCTTTTTCCTTTTCTTGGGTTTAGTATAACATTAAATTGTTTTATTTAAATATTTATGTCTATTTTTTATATGTGAATATGTTCATTGTAACTTAAGTACATAGAGTTCTTATTTGATCATTTAAAGGTCATCAAAATTATAAATATAATAAGTGAACCTCTTCTTATGTAAAAAAAATTGGCTAGATTCGTATTGGTCTAAGTCTAAATTCCTTCTATACATAGTCATCCGAGACCAAATAAAAGTTAACACTACCTTAAACTCATTCACAATAAACTCTGCTATAGACAATTTTGAAATTTCAAAATCAACTTTACTGAGGACAATTTTTCAGATTTATATTTCAAAGTTCCAAGTATATTAGTTTACTTAAAGTTTAAATATCAGTTATAGTTAAAATAAAAAGGGAAAAAATTAACATGCATTGGTGATGTCTTTTAGGTAATCAATTATTGAAAGTATTTGTAAAAGAATAAGATGCTAACAATTATATATATCGGAGGCTAAGAATACGCATGAACTCCAAAAGCGTGTTTAAAGTTCACAAGGATATAATATTTGTTTACGGAAGAATTGAAGTAAAGTAAATTTTAATTGAATTTGAAGTCCTAAATATTAGGACCTTATATGTAGTTTAAATAAGAAAAAAAATTTAAAAAAAAAATTTAGTTGATTTTGAACTCCTAAATATTAGGAAAATAATTAAATAACTGTTTTATCTAATATGTAATTTATTTTTAAAGGATAAAAAAGGCAAATAATATTTCGCTAAGGGCCTCCGTGCTTTTAATATAGTATAAAGATAGATATATATTTGTATTTAAAACTACTATAATAGTTATTATACTATACTTGATTTTGCTCTACTCTTTGATTTCTTTTGTCGAAGGTCTGTTTATGGAATAAATTCATGTACCTCAAAATTTATGTCAACTTGAAAAATAGTTTTACTTATATGATGAATTTGGATAAGAATGAATCTGAATTATTGTGCTAATTGGTTAATTCAAATAAGTAATTATGTGTTATCAACATTAACAAAAATCTATTTTTTGAAGATTTAAATTCTTAATATTGGCTTCCTCTTTTTTTCTTTGCCTATGTAATATTAGCTCATACCAGATTTCAAATATCTAATGATTATTATATTTTTATCCAAAAAGAGTTCTGTTTCCAAATTGTAAAGAATTTGAATTTGAATTTTATGTTTTTTGAATGGTTAGTGTCATTGGCTTTTGCAAATCATTTTCTTTCTCGCTTTCCGTAGCTACTTCAATTGCTGAGTTTAATTTTTAAATTTATATATCACTATTTATGTCTAAGCAAAAAATTATGCATTAAATTGGGAATCTTTCCTTTTTTTAATGTTGTTTATATCACAATTGTGCACCTAAAATTTAGCACAATTACTCGATCTATTTTGAACAACGTGCAATTAGAGAGAACTCACATTACATCATTGGAAGATATGGTGTTATTTGGTCTTAATTTATGTTGAAGATTTATATAAGGTAGAATGTTTGCGACTTTAATATTTTAAATATTAAGATTTTTCACTTAGTTCAAATAAGGAAAGATTTAATAAGCAAATTTTTTATTGATTTTAAACTCCTAAATATTAGGAAAAATAACTAAAAGACACTTTTGTCCAATATAAATCTATTTTTAAAGGGGTAAAAAAGGCAAATGACATCTCGCTAAGGGCCTTCGTGCTTTTAATATAGTATATAGATATATAAATATATATTCAATTGTCGCATGATTTAATGGATACATACCTGATTCAGACAACTCCTTGCCAACATTGTCATCATTATATGAACCTGAATCATCAATAATCTTTTCTGTCCCCTTCTGCAGGTTCAGCTTTCTAGATTCCACATCCTCATAATATGACTTTTCTTGATCCACCAGAGCACTAGCCTCATGCTTTGATGCCTTAACTATTTCTGCCATTGCCTGAAGAGTGGAGGAAGATTATAACCAAGTAACTGAATAGAGAAGAGCACCACATCCAATAGTCAGAATCTAAAGAAATTTAACGATAGCTCAATAAATCACAACAAAAGGTCTGATGCAGAGATACACGAATTAAGTGAGCTTTCTTTCCAGGCAAGACATAAAAGACAAAGAGAAATGCACTTTCTAATT
>MU717820.1:185951-211799 GCA_026770625.1 Nicotiana glauca
GTATTCCTTCATCCGTATTTCAGAAATCAATTTCCGCAGGTTCTCCAATGGAAGGTCAATGATAACAGAGAGAGACCCCTCAGTTCGAGAATCTAGTCAAAGCAACAAAAGGAAAATGTCATAACGTTAGGTCAGGAAAGAAGTAAATATATGGTTAAAAAGTTCAGAAGGGAAAAACAACCTGCGAATAAAGATAAACCTACAAGTCGAAGGATCCCAGCTAGAGAATGGTACAGCTTCTGACTGCCAACATAAACAAACCAAGGTGGCATGCGCGGCAGCTGATGCTCATTCTTTACACTTTCTGTGGCATGTACTCTTATATTTTGATTCTCTCTACTTCCCAGATTGTCAAAGCCAGCAGCTCTAACAGCTCTTATCTCTGCTAGGGAATGCATGAACCCTGATGAGGAAGACTTTGCTATAACATTCTTCTCAAGGGAACCAGCAAAAACTGAATTTTGACTCAGACAGAGGGCTAAAACATCCAAGAATTGAGCAGATCTCACCTACAAATTCCACTGAAAGGCATTAAAAAGATGAAAGGCGTTACACTTTAAGTAGTCTGACCTGAATGAGGTATGATGCTAAGGAAAAAGAAAAAAGAAATAAATTTTGTAACAATAAAATATATGTAAGAAATAGCAGCTCCACAAGTGTCCAGTGGCAAGTAAGCAAGCAAGTGGGGTTCATCCGTTCAACCCCGCCTCTCCAAGCAAAAGAGAACCATAAAAGAAAAGAACAATGACCCCAAAGCTAAGAATTGATAGCTCAGAATTGCTTAAAAGGATAGAAACAAAGAAAACGCTAGGCCTGTTGCACCTACAGGAGACTGAAGGAGGTAGTCTGCCACGAGCCAAGGCCCTGAAAAATAGATCAGTACGAGTAGTTTCTGGGCATGTGCAATTGCATATGATTCATCAGCTCCAAGGACCACCTTTGGAAGCTTTTCAACAAGCCTGTGAAGAGGATGTAAAGTCCATTAGATCACTTCTAGTGCATAGGCCGCTACCAAATATATATGTTTCAACAGAGAAAAGATTGGGACAACAAAGACCTGTTAAAAACTTCTCTAACATCATCTTTTACTTGACGCTTTCCATGTGAAGTGAGCAGATACCCCAAAAACAACTGTGAAGCTGAAGACACCTCCTCGGAGTCATCACATGCCAAGACACATAGACTTTCCTGCATTTTACAAGAGCCAAGAATACATTCAGAATAAAATATTTAATTAGTGAAAAATGAAAAATATCTGTACCAAAATCTTGCACTTCAAAGAAGCTTCAAGACTGCTAATAAAGGACCCAATGGCACCAAAAAGAAAAAAAAAATGCAATTCACTTATATACAAGAGTATGTCAATATATTTTTTTATGAGGTAAATTGTATTAATCAAAAGGGAGAGAACTCCCGTATACAAGAAGTATACCAAAAAGTAAAGAATTTACATCAGAACATGATTCTCTACAAAAGACGCCCAATCTTCTATACAAATAGGGGTTATATGAGTGCACCAAAAAGCGATCAAAGATAAAAGACTATTCTTAAGATGTGAAAAAGGAGACTCAATCCCCTCAAAAGCTCTCCTATTTCTCTCCCCCCAAACTATCCACATGAGAGCTAACGGGACGAACTTCCACGCCTTTTGCTTTCTTCTTCTATGGAAACCAGCCCAGCTATGTAGCATTTCCGTTACGGTGCTTGGCATCACCCATTGAACACCAAAAAGGTTCAGGATCGCCCTCCACAAAGCCGAGGACACTAAGCAATGCAACAAAAGATGATCAACTTCTTCCCCTGAGTTTTTACACATATAGCACAAACTAACAAGTGTAATTCCCCTCTTTCGCAGATTCTCAGCAATCAAAATCACTCCCCTCACCACTAGCCATGCAAAAAAGCACACCTTCGTGGACGCCTTAGGAATCCAGATCGAGGAGTATGGAAAAGAGGCATCCTCTCTCACCAACATACTCTGGTAAAAGGACTATACGGTGAACGGACCATCGCCACGCAAACCCCATCTCCAAGAATCACAAGATGGCTGAGGCATGTCTTGCCCATATAGCAGTGTCAATAAATCTTGGAGCTCTGCAATCTTGCATGTTTCTTCTAAATGAGAGGTCCCATACTACCCCCTCCCCCCCCCCACATGCTCCTTACGAATCTGTTGGACCATCAATTCCTTCAGGTTTAAAACTCTGAAGACGTGGGGGAAGGAGACCCTCAGAGTATTTTCTCCACACCACCTACGATTCCAAAAGATAGTTCTCATTCCATCTCCCACCCTGTAAGAGATGTTGCCACCAAAGGATTCCCAATTCTCCATGATGCTCCTCCACATGCCAAACCCGAAAGGTGTTGTGGTTGCCTTGGTCCTCCAACCCCCTCCCGTGAAATCGTACTTTTCTACTATGACCTCCCTCCATAGAGCATGCTCTTCTACCCCGAATCTCCACAGGCATTTCCCCAACAAAGCTCTGTTGAATACCCTAAGATCTTTTACTCCAAGTCTACCCCACTTCTTTGGGGAAGTGACTGTCTGCCAGTTCACTAGATGATACTTTCTAGTTCCATCCGCTGCATCCCATAGAAAATTCCTTTGAAGACGCTCCAGTTTTTCTGTGATGCTCACATGAGCTTGCAACAGGAACAAGTATTAGGTGGGCATGCTCGATAAAGTGCTTTTAATGAGCACTTCTTTCCACCTTTTGACAAGTACCGTTTCTGCTAGCCTGCTAATCTTTTTTCAACCCTTTCGATCACTGGATTCCAAACCGTAGTATCCTTATGGGAAGCGCCCAATGGGAGACCACGGAAGTAGTGGGAAGGGAGCTCACCTTACATCTGAGAACATAAGACAAAGCATCAATGCTAGCCACCTCACCCACCAGAAAAATCTCACACTTGCCGAGGTTGATTTTGAGACCTGATACTATCTGAAACCACTACAGGACCTGCTTCAGGTAGGTCAACTGATCCATATCGGCATCACCAGAAAATCAGGGTGTCATCCGCAAAAAGCAAATGAGACTCTTCGGGCACTGGGCACCCCGATCGATGCTGAGAATCCTCTCAAGAAGCCTCCGCCCGCCGCTTGATCCATCATTTTACTCAAAGCATCCATCACTAGAATGAATACCATGGAGGATAGGGGATCTCCTTGCCTGAGACCCCTGGAGCTGCCAAAGAAACCACACGGGCTTATCACTAACCAGGACAGAGAATCTGACTGAGGAAATACAGAACTTGATCCATCCCCTCCATCTTGCCCCAAACCCTATCTGCATTATAATGAAATCCAGGAACTCCCAATTGACATGGTCGAAAGCCTTCTCAAGGTCCAACTTGCATAGTAAGCCGGTATCTCTATTTTTCCTTCTGGAGTCTACAAGTTCGTTTGCCACCAAAGCGGCATCCAGGATCTGCCTATCTTCCACAAATGCATTCTGGGAGGACGAAACAGACACGTCAAGAACCTTCTTAAGTCTATTGGAAAGCACTTTAGAAATGATCTTGTAAATGCTCCCCACGAGACTAATAGACCTGTAGTCACTGATACAAGATGCACACTTTCTTAGGCACAATAATAATAAAAGAAGCATTGATACTTCTCTCGAAAACACCATTCACATGGAAGTATTCAATGGCTTCCATCAACTCCCCCTTGATGGTGTCCCAACAGAGCTGGAACAAGGCCAAGGAGAAACCATCAGGGTCGGGGACCTTATCACCAGCACAACTCGACACAGCCTCGTGCACCTCCTCCTCCTTGAAAGCCCTTTCTAGCCACTCACTGTCTCCCTCCCCTATGTGGTTCAACTCTATTCCCCCCAAAATTGGCCTCCAACTAACTTCCTCTTTGTATAAGTTCACATAAAACCCCACTATCGCCCCTTTTACCTCCTCCTCTCCCTCAATCCTCACCTCATCCATAACTAAGGACTCTATGAAGTTTCTCCTTCGATTTGCAACCGCCACCCTGTGAAAAATTTGGTATTCGAATCCCCTTCCCTTAACCATAGCGCCCTCGATTTTTGCCGCCAACTAGTTTCCTGAGCTATTGTTAACTCGACTATTTCCCTCTTAACCTCCACCAATCTCTCTTTCTCAGATTCATCTAACTCCCTCGCCCCTTCTCCTCTCTCTAGATCCCCCAATTCATGCATAAGCTCCCTTATTTTAACCTCTACCCTCCCAAAAACATCCTTATTCCACCTAATAATATCTCCCTTGAGCAATTTAAGTTTCTTCGAAAGACGAAATGAAGGTGTCACTGATACCCCGTAGCTTATCCACCATTCTTTCACCTTGTCACCAAATCCTGGCACCTTCAACCACATGTTCTTGGATCGGAAGGGAGCACGCACCCCCCTCTCTCTGCATCCATATAGCAAGATAGGCAAATGATCCGAAGTCAGCCTAGGTAAAGGAATCTGCAGCACATTCGGCACCAGCTCATCCCAGGAGGGCGATATCAAAAATCTATCAAGTCTAGACCTTGAGCTAGAATCCTCCGCCCTGGCCCAAGTAAACCCTTCCCCTAACAGAGGAAGATCAATGAGAAAGTGATCATTGATGAAGTCAAAAAACTCCTCCATGGCTCTCGAAATCATACTATACCCTAATCTCTCATCCGGGAATCTAATAGTGTTAAAGTCTCCCCCAGAACCCATGGAATGTGCCATTCCCCCATCATATTGGCCAGTTCCTCCCAGAAAAACACCTTGGACCCTTCTCCTACCGGTCCATACACTCCCCCAAATCCCCACTCCACCCCACTCACTCTATCTTTGACAAGAACTGCTAAAGAAAAAACTCCCTTCTTAATCTCCTTTACCTCCAAGCCTATATCATCCCACATTAGAAGAATGCTCCCGGCACTTCCCACTGCTGGAACCTAGTCATATTTTACCCAACTACCTCACCAGACACTCCTCACAATCACATCCGACAAAACTTCCATTTTTGTCTCCTGAAAGCAAACTAAGTTAACACCCCACTCTCTAACTCCCACTTTGATGATGGCCCTTTTGTTTGGGTCATTCATCCCCTCACATTCCATGAAAGAATTTTAACTTCCATAAGAAACAATATCCCCCTTCTCCCCAGCCCCTCTAACCGAGCTCCCTTCCTCCCTATCACACACCCGGCCCCTTCTCTGGCAGTGTTGTGAAGAGCGTGAAGCAAGGAAAAGCGACAACCCCCATTTCACGAAAAGCGAGATGGGAGAAGTGAAGCGCTCGCTTTTTTTAAGTGAAGCGGGATTAAAAAAAATTAAAATAAATACGACATAGACAACACATGTAATTGTACGCAAATGTTCAATACTTTAATTAAAAACTAAAGAGTAGCATTTTTCTGGAAAAAATTCACCAACATTTCGGCGCTTTTTCGACGTTTAGAAAGAAAAAGAAAAAGAAGAAGAATGAAATTAAAAAGTGCAGAACATACCTGAAAGTTGTTGTTATACTGTTGAAGAAGAACTGAAGAAGAAGAAGAACCCTAGTTTGAAGAAGAGAAATTGATGCTTGAAGTTAATGAAGAAAGAGGAAGAAATTGTTGCTTTTGTGAGAACCCTAGTTTCTCGCTAGTTTAATCTCGCTGCTAAAAAGTCCAGAGTAAACAGAATGCAAGGTTTTTAATTAAATAGGGCTTTGGATATTTTAATTAAAAAAGTGTCCGCTTCACCGCTCTCGCTTATTTTACCAGAGTCGCTTTTAATGGCAGAAACGCCAACCCTTCCACTCCGCTTCGCTTCTCGCTTAAAACGAGGAAGCGGTCGTTTTTCTTATCATTGTTCTCTGGTAAAATTATTTTGCTTAACACCTTGACTCAACTCCCTCCTTGCACCATCATAACAAGATTGCTGCTCAATCTCGCTCAACAGTTCTAACACCCTATCTTCCCTCCCTTCAAAAAAAGCACCTAGAAACTTCCCAAAGTTTAATAGTTTATCCTCCGTCCAGAAAGACATATCCCCTTCTCCAATCCGTGACGAGATTGGACAGGCGTCTTCTATATGTACTCTTTCCTTGCCCCTACCGGAGGAATACAAGACCATAGCATTGCTAGCAATAGGAACTTTAGGTGCCGAAAGGATCTCGCCATTTCCTTGAGGGGTAACAATCTCTGAAATTAGCACCCCAATGCTACAGGAATGACCAGGAACACCAGTAGGGTAGCATGAAGGAGGAGAGCGTGGAGCCCTTGGCGGCATCTTAACTGGAAAAACTGGTCCGACACTAACATCAAATGGGGCATGTTCAACGATCTTCCCAGAAGAAGAAGAAGCTTGAAGTGTAGCCTCAACACAACTAAGCCCAAGAACAGATGAGGGGGCGATGGAGCTGGGTCCATCAGAGGCGGGAGGCCGTGGAATAACAACACCATCTGTAGTCGGTGCTGCCCTTGAAGCAGCGGCCATCGAAGAAGGGCGAAGGTCACTAGAGCTCGGTGCAGAAATGCCACTGTGTGCAGCACCATTGGAGAAGAAGGAAGAACGACTATTCCCATATGCTTAGGAGCCTTAACAGACACAACTTGAAATAATCTGGTCCCTTAAGATCAATTCTAATAGAATTGGGAAAAGTTGTTGGGCCCATGTGAGAAGGTTGAGGCCTATACTTGCTGAAAACTTGCTTGGCCCTAGGATAACTAGAAGATGACCGGCCCATTCTACCTTTCAAGCCCACATCACTAACACATTCACGCCTATCCCTCCTGTTGAAATTTTGTCTTCTTCTCCCAAATTCAAACCTCCCGTCTGTTCTCGATCTAACATCTGATTCCGGCTTAGATCACTGATCCGGTGAGCCCTCCCCTCCCCTCAGAGACTGATTTCCCCTCCCCTCCCTTCTATTTGACCTTCCATTTTCTTCCGCACTATCACACGCATAAAGATAGGGCGAAATTCAGGGTTCAAGTAGCCATCTTCTACCACAGTGGAGACAAGGATTCTGCCCCCTTTCCTCACCACAATCCTCACTTGCGATAGATCATGTAGGCCGCAAGTGGCGTCAATAAAGCCCCCACAGATTTCCCCAACCTTCTTGAAGAGGTCAAGGCACCAAAGATGCACCGGGAAACCCACCATGTTGACCACCAATGTTTCGCCGGTGAAACAATGGTCGAGACAGTCACCATGCTCCACCCATCTGTCTAGATGTATAAAAAGTTCCCATCAAACCATCTGTTTCCTCTAACAAGAATTTATGAAGCTTGAGACTCGTCGAGAAATCGAAAGAGATATTGCGTATTCCCCAGTTGCGTTATTTTCAGCCCGTCATTGATGTTCCATGCATCTGCTGCCTAATTCCTAGCAGCCTCCGGAGAACCAACCCATTTGGAGAAAGATCCATTCGGACAAGATTTCAAGAAACCCTTGCACCTCCGACTTTCATATTTACAATTGTAACAATTCATCGAAAATCATGGCATCGCAAGCTTGCAAGTATTGCCGAACGAAGATTTAAAAAGGAGCAGATATTTATCAGAAAACTAAACTAAGTGTCAAGTGCCAATTACAGTCTCCTCACACAGTCAAAGTCCAAGGTAAAGAAATGTGTTTGTTGCAATAGTGGTTTATGTACCCTTTTGACAGACTGTAGCAGTAATCACTAGAAACATTATGGAATATTGAGTTCCATGAAAGGAAAGCACAAGAGAAACAGGTATAGCACAATAGATTATGCAAGTGGCTCAGCCACACAGATACAATCCACAGCATCTGTTAGAATATTATGTCTTAATATTAGCATGTTATAACTGTTTTGTTAAGTTAGAGTTGGTCAACTCAGATATTTGTCCCACAATGTAAAAATAATGAGTATTCCAGACCTATGAATAACTGTGGCTTGTATTCAATTCTAATCAAGTCACTAATACATATCTTCTTTTTCATATTTTTGACATCGTGTCAGAACCTCTATGATCTTGGAAAAAATCAACTTCCAAATATCGAAGGTCGGCCCTATGCTGCCCACCTGAACAAGTGTTTCACTTTTCATAATTTTACTATTCTTGCATCATTTCGTTGATCATTCAGTAGTATCTCTCCTATTTTAGTGCTCAATCCAACAGCACCATGCCCAGTTCTAATAATCGTTCCAAGGTACCATGCCTCTTTTCCAGTACTCCTTCCTGTGGCACTATGACTATTTTGTAACTTTTCAAGTGGCATTGCGCCTCTTTTCCCGTGACCATTCTGGTAGCACAGCCTCTATCTGGCCAGTATTCCAACTATTTCTCCAGCACCATATCTGACAAGATTCCAGCAACTTCCAGCAAGTTTTCCCACAACTGTTCCCGCAACAATAATAGCAATTTTACAGTACATTCACTAATCTGAAAATTGTTCACTTTTTTGTATTTTCAAAATAAATAAAGTTAGTGGTTCTTCCCATTTAAGTTTGAGAAGGCCTGTTATATTAAGTGTTAGTATTAAAAGTAAAGGGAAAATGTAAGAAATGTTGAGTAGTAAGTTAGACATTGTCCCACAACGGAAAATTTCCAGATGTGTAGTGTGTGTCTTTCAGTTGATATTAATTGTAAATACATCTCTTATTCTTGCCGCATGCCACGGGTTCGAACCCTCCCACAGATAAAGCCTAGTATTTAAGCCGAGAAAAGTGGAGGGACAGGCCAATTATCTAGCGAGTTTCAAACCTTGCGCCACTAGTCCTCGGGCATTTGGTTATAAGAAAGAAAAAATATTTCATCTCTCCTCTCCGATATGTCTTACAACGTCAATATTTGTGAATCAATACGGCTATGAGCTAGCCCTTCTCAAAAAAAAATATGGCTATGAGCTAGCAGCATCATGGACATGCCAACAAGAATCTGGAAGTCCTGATAATTTCATAATATTACAATGGCTATTGGATGTTTGATATCTCAAGCTATAGCACTATGAAATTCCACTTCTAAGGGCAATATGACAGAAAGAGCCAGTTTAAACATACTACATAAGACCAAAGTGCTAATAGAATGGGTCCACAACGCCAGCTAATAAACAAGTCTTGCTTTAATTTTATTTTCTCTTTTAAGACATGTGATGTCTGAATGGTATGCAACAGATTTCTACATACTAATAGGCAGAATATAACATGAAAGCATATTACTTCTCAAAAGAATAAAATATGGAAGCATATTAGCAGGAACTTTATTTCACAATTAATAATCTCATCCAGCCAAATCAGCTAGAGCAACAACAACAACAATAAAGAAAATGTAATCCCACAAGTGGGGTCTGGGGAGGGTAGTGTATACTCAGGCCTTACGCTCACCTCGAAGGTAGAGAAATTTGTTCCGATAGACCCTCGGCTCACGAAAGACGAGGATAAAAGCAATAGCACCAAGCAATAACAACAAGATACTAAAAAAACGAAATGAGAGGAACAACAAGTAATAAATCTAACAGTAACAGAATACAGGTCTAACACTAATACTCTCGACTACCTTCTAGCCGTCTATCTTGATTCTCGACTTCCACATCTTCCTATCAAGGGTCGCGTCCTTGGTAAGCTGAAGTAATTCATGTTCTGCCTACTCACATCTCCCCAGCGCTTCTTCCACCTACCTCTACCTCTTCTCAACCCATGCCGCGCCAACCTCTCACGCCTCCTTACCGGGCATCTCTGTTTCTCCTTTTCACATGACCAAACCATCTAAGTCTAGCTTCCTGCATCTTATCCTCCATCGGAAAGGCGGAGATACTCCCACTCTGGCCCGCATATCTTCATTCCTAATCCTATCCATCTTACTATGCCCACACATTCATCTCAACATCCTCATCTCTGCTACTTTCATCTTCTGGACATGCAAGTTCTTGACTAGCCAGCACTCAGCCCCATACAACATAGTCGGTCTAACCACCACTCTGCAAAACTTGCCTTTAAGTTTAGGCAGCACATTCTTATCCCATAAAACATGGATGCTAGCCTCCACTTCACCCACCCCACTCAAATACGATGTGTAACATCCTCATCTATCTTTCCATTTCCTTGGATAATAGACCCAAGATACTAGAAACTCTCTCTCTTGGGGATAACTTGTGTATCAAGCCTCACATCTCTAACTGCTTCATTGAACCTGTCACTGAACTTGCACTCCAAGTATTCTGTCTTGATCCTACTCAACTTGAACCCTTTAGATTCTAGGGTCTGTCTCCGAACCTTCAGTCTCGCATTTACACCGCCTCGCGTCTCGTCAACCAGTACAATTTCATGTGCAAATAACATACACTATGGCACCTCCCCTTGAATGTGGCACATCACACTGTCCATAAACGGGCTGAGAGCTGACCCCTGGTGCAACCCCATCACAACTAGGAAGTGGTCTGAATCCCCCCCTCCCCCAACTATCGTCACCCGAGTCTTGGCTGGAGAAACTGCAATTTAAAAAAGCACTACCACAGGCACAATAACTTTGACTCCCTCAATCCCAAAATGGACAGTCTTACTTTTTTTTTTTTTTTGAAAATGGTATACTTCTCTTAAGAGGGAAGTTTTCCCTTCACTACTCGAAAGCCCATTGTTCCTATGTCTATTCTCATAAATGTTGATCTTATCGAAAGGAGATCTCTCTACCTACATTGACCCACTATTTAAGCTACAATTCAAAATCAATGCTACTCTGAGAGTTCGAGCAGACATTGAGCATCTTAGTGTTTGACACAATTTTTGAAAAAAAAAAATTAAAGAGGAATAAGGAAAGAGAAAAAGGAAACTTGTTATGAAAGAGAAATCTTTCTTGGGCTGATCAAATCCCATTGTACATTAACTATTAGATATACAAATATTAAAGGATATAAGTTCCAGTTTGGACCTCACCAAAAGTATCAATCTGCTTCCCTTCAACACACAACTAGTTTTTAATAAGAGTCCCTGTATTGCCGCCAAGAGTCCTTGTCTTACTTTTCTGCTTGGATGCATGCAAAGCTGAGAACACAAATGCCATTATTAATTTAAACTGTTTGTCAAAAAACACGGAACTATCAATTTAAATTGACTTGATAAAAAATCTTTGAAACTCAAATGCCAGTGAGAAACTTGTTATAACCTACATGGGGATAAGTTGCGCATAACAGCTTATCAACATGCGACGAGGTATCAGCAATCCAGTCTTTTGTACGAATTACACGTAAAGATCCATTCACGTTTCTAGGACTGACACTTTTCCTCTCTGTAGATCTAAGTACAAGGGTGCCTCTGTCAACAGCCTCACTCAAATTTTGATCATGCATAGTAGAGGGCAAATGACGAAGTGCCTCCAGAAACGCCATTGGTGATTTCTCTTTCTTGACATCATCAAGGGACGGATCAAGAAAAGGCAAGTTAGAATCGTCATCGAGAACTATCATAAGAAATTCTGCCAAGCTTCTAATCGCTTGGTCCAAAGCTTCTGCATTCCCAGCAGCCCCACTAATGAACGTTTTTGACATATGCAAAACTTTGCCAATTTGACTAACAACTCCAGGCAAAAAAAAGGCTAAAGCATCGGCAGTGCCAACCTGCCAGACATCATATAAAATCGTAAAGATGTGACTTATATGAACATGGACAGCAATGCTGCCTAGGACTGAGCACTAGAATAACAAACTGATAGTAGTAAAATTAACAAACATCTGACAAGATTCTAGGTAATGAACATGTATATTTTGATAAACAACACCTGGAGATATACTATTATATCACGAAGAGAAGAGACGTCTTGTCTACCATGAATCTCAATCATAATTTTCATGTATTTCTACTTTGCCTGACGACTTCTCAGTCATTTTATGGGAAAATTTCTAGCATTAAATGGAGTAAAGAAGTTAAATCATGTTAAAGGCATGGTCTCGCATGAGTAAACTCCATTGAACCTATGAAGGAATAATTGAGAATTCTAAAAGCCAATAATACAGCTTACAAGAGAGGAAAAGCAGCTCGGAAAGGAGAAAAAAGGAACCTTAGCAACAAGTATTCGCAGAGTGGAAAAAGCTTCTATCCGAAGGCGTGCGCTGCCTTGCTGCCCCCGTGCTGCCTCAGCATCTGCTGCCTGAGAAAGCCATAAATACTCTCAAAAGTAATACTAGAGAAATACTATGAAGAATGGCTAAGGAATATATTTTCCTCGAGGTGACTAAAACTTTACCTTCAGCAGAAGTGATAGCCAATTTCCAACAGCAACTGAAGCAGTTTCAGACTGTAGAAATGCAACTAAACACTCTTCATCCTTGAATTTATGTTTTGAGACAGGTGGAGAATGCAAATTTTTTCTTTCCAGAAGCAAAGGCCAACCATTTTGTTTGCATGAGCAGGACTCACTGGAACAGCAACGCAGATTAAGCAACAGTGCTTTGAAACACCTTATCACTCCTTCACGGAACTCTTCTGAAGCCTCCAGAGGAGAAAGCGACGCCCCGCGACTCAATTTCTTTGTTAGTTCAATGAACTGCAAAAGCAAATTATGGATTCTTGAGAACAGTACCAATCAAACATCAATGGCTATATTTTTTAATTCTGCACAGGCAGGTTATCAATCCCCAGTGTTAAAATCTTAGACAAAGGAGATTGTGAACCCTCAACATAGTTCATCCACTACTGGTACTTCTCGAAAGAAGATAAAAGTTTATCCACTATTGATAGTGTGAATTTCGAATTGAAGTTATAACCAAAGGTTTGTCAAGCTTAGAAATAATGCTAAAAGCATGGCCTGGCATGAAAGGTAGCAAAAACTTTCTTCAATTATCAGTAATCATGCTCAGTGGCGGACCCAGGATTTTGTGCAAGCAGGTTCAGTGGGAGAAGTCCATAACTAACATAAGTGGTATAAGCCATATAAGCGGGTTCAAAAATAATTTCTATACAAAATTTACCTTGCTTAGCCATAATTTATACATATATACAGTATTATTTTTTGACGCAGCGGGTTCAGTTGAACCCACTTCTCACCACTTGGGTCCGCCCCTGATCATGCTACTGCACTTAAACAGAAAGTCTAAATACCTGATCCACGGACCCTAAACAACACTTCTTCAGAAGTTCCTCTAGACAATGAAGAGCATCTTCCATCACGATATCACTCACTGTCTCTGGCATCACGTTAGAATCAATGTGTGATGATCTGCTATCAACAGTGGCATTCAGTAGAAGCAGCAACGGTAACAATGTAAAGCTGAAAAAAAATCAATCAGAAATCTGCCTGCCACTGAATTAAGAGACTAAAAAATGAAAGAGAAAAATGTATAACAAAAATCAAAAGCAATTTTCTCCAGAGTCTGTCCTTCATGCATTCTTACAAGCAGACCAACAGTTGGCACATCGCTAATCATCTTTTTTTCTTCCTTTTCTTTTCTTATGTAACAACATGAGACAGAAATGGATAACACACATCCGTTTTATTTTCAATAAAAAAATAAAGAATCTATTGGAAAAATTTGAGTTTAAGCGCACCCAAAGGTGTAACCTAGTGATCAATGAGGTAGCTGAGAACCATAAGTTGTCAGGGAAAAAAGATTAGGTGATTTCTTCGTAGCTGTTCAAGCCAGTCACCTGGTGCTGGTGTAAGACAGCAGGGTATCCAGGTTCGGGCAGGCTGGCCCAGACACCACGTTTATAAAATAAAATTGAGATAAGTTTTGTGCTCTGATAGTGTATAAGCGTTTTAAACTATCAAGTAAAATTGACCAATAACAATAGGTAACTCAGTATGGTACCATGGAAAATAGAGTGATAACCTGCTATAATTAAATTGAACTAATAGTGTAAGAATTCTTTGTATCTTCACGATATAAAACTTAAATCCCAAAAAGTTAACTTAAATAGTACTTAAAATTTAAGGATTGAGATAGCAGGGGGGGAAAGTTGATTAAATAGAAAGGAACATACTCGAAGAAGGGCTGGAGAGAAACAGGAGAGGAGCGGCGAAGAAGATGAAGCAGATGAGAGAGACTCGAGGAGTTTTTCTTAGGGTTTAAGCGGAGTTCCAGTAGTTCTATGCAGCAATGTTTGAGTTCAGAAAATATGGCGCTACTTACACCTTCTTCGTCGTCATTACGTCCTTCCATTTTCTTCTTACCAATTGCATCAAACGCACCACTTTACTGGTATTACTTTGATCAAATAAAGGAGCGGATCGAACTGTTTTTAACGCAAACATCCCTAAGTAGTACCACAATTCAATTTTAAGTGCATTCCTCAAGTGTACATGTTTACAGAAACTATCCTTAAACTTTGAAATACCTGACAGGTTTAGTCCACAGTTGAAATAGCAAGAAAATTAAAACTTTTTTTTTTGGTGCAATTAAAACATATTAGTAAGAGTACAAGTAGTTGTAGTCAACCTATTTAGAGTCCTAGAGGGGCGAACTCGCGATGGGTTGTAACAAAAAGGGGCATACGGGAAAAAATTACTACTAGTAAAGATTATATTAGTAGTATTACATAGAGTATGTACAAGAGGTGTTTGTAAAGGGTCTGAAGGTGGAAGAGATGGTAGAGCCACTCTTCTGACAAAAAACTTGCCTATGCATCATTTTCCGGTGATGTTGTAACAAAACGGGGTGGTTGTGTATATACAATGAGTCCTGCAGAGCTCTCTGGTTGACTACCAAACTTTGCAAGTTGATCAACAACTTGATTTTGTTCCCCGTAGGTGTAAAGTACATCTGGATCATCCAATTGTGCGAGTAGAAACCTACAATCATTAATAATATTAGTATATAGCGGATGCGATGTCTGCAGGAAATTAATGATAGTCTAAGCATCTGCGTTCACTTCTATTGGTTTGTATCCATCTATAAAAGCTAATTTCAACCCATGAGAAAGTGCGAATAGTCCCTACTCCACGCTTCCGTGAGAGAAATGGTAACCCGCAAAACCCATAAGCCAAGTACCAGATGAGTCATGGATTATACCACCAATTTCGCCTTGTCCTGAAGATAACTGAGCGGAGCCGTGGGTATTGATTTTAAAAGGGGTGGCTAGGGGGATGCCATTTGATATAAAGTGGTAGACGGTCGTGGGAGGATGGTGGTGTAACATTAAGATAGTAGTATTCGGTAGCCATATTCAAAATATGAGATGAAGAGGGTGGAGTAGATTGGGCTCGAAATAGTTTTCCATTTCGAGCTAGCCATATATGCCATAGGCAAAAAGGAATGAGAATGGAGTTGGGTACATTAAGTGAGTTGGGAACGTTATTGTATAAAATGAGTTGTTTCAGCCACTGAATAGGGGGTTCGCACGACTATGTTGTGTAGCAAATAGTGTTGCAATTTCCCGGGTCATATGAAAGTCAGACCATAAGTGTGCAACTAGTGGGCATTGAATGAGTAGATGGTAGATAGATTCTAAGTTGATCTGGCATTGGCTGTAAAGGTCATTTGGGAGAAGGCCTATATGGTAATAATGTGTCGTAGTTGATAATCGATTGTGACCACATAACCATAAGAAATGTTTTATTTTAGGAGGTATGTGGAGGTTCCAAATCCATTTGAAGGAGAGGTCAGATGACTACAGAATTAGCTGATGGTACAGGGATTTAGTGGTGATGGTACCGTGCCTAGTGAGGGCCCAAGCAAAGTTGTCAGTTGAAGAAGTATATGAAGGGATATGTGTATTAGTGATACGTTGGATGAGGGATAGGGGTAGTTCAAAAGGTATGGAGTTGAGATTCCATTGACCTTGGGAAGATATGTAGAGACGGTGTTGTTTATAGTATGTCGTGGCTGGGGCCCAACTAGATCGTGATGAATTGGAGTATTGTACTAGAGCCAAGGGTCTTTCTAGAAATTGATAGGTAAGCCATTACCAATAATCCATGGTATGCCTTTTTGGCAGAGTTGCCATCCAACAAGTAAATTTAACCAAATGAAAGAGCCTCTCGTGGTGTGAGGGCTGCGGTGATAGACGTACTTATATAGTAGGGTGGTAGCCCACAGTGGGGTGGGGTGCTTGAGTAATCTCTAGGCTTGACTGGTTAATAATGTTTGGTTCTTAAGGTGGAGAGGCTGAATGCCTAAACCACCAAGCTGTTTGGGAGTGGTCACTGCGCTCCATTTGATAAGATGGATTTTCTTGCGTGGGGGATTATACCCCAGAGAAAATTGTGTTGATATATTTCAAGATGGTGAATGATATACTGGGGGAGTTTAATATATTGTATGACATAATTCAGTAAACTGTTGAGAGTGGAGTTTATGAGAGTAGTGTGTCCTGCCGGACTCAGGAAGTTTGTTTCCCAATCCACTAGCTTAGTTTTATAATTATCAATTAGGAATTGAAAATCGCATTTGGAGAGTCTGTTGGTGATAAGGGGAAAGCCCAGATATTTCCCAATGGAGGATCCCTCTCGTATGGGGATGGATGTGAGAATAAAATTTTTATCTTGAGGGGTACAATTTTTAGAGAAAAATATTTTGGATTTTTGAAAGTTAATTTTTTGGCGAAATTGGTGATTGAACTCATTTAGGATGTCAATTATAGTATGGAAACTTTTGGTGAAGGCGGTGTACGTAAGAATAATGCCATCTGCGAAGAACAGGTGAGAAAGTTTAGGTCCATACCGAGATAAACTGATAGGTGTCCATAACTGGTATCAACAACCATATCAATTTTTCTAGTGAGTAATTATATACATAGGATGAAGAGATAAGGGATAATGAGTCTCCTTGTCGAAGATCTCGTGTGGGATTAATAAAAGGTGTGTGAGGCCCATTAATAAGAATTGAGAGTGAAGTAGTTGTCACACAGGGCATAATGAGTTTGATAAGAGTTGGAGGAAAATCAAAATATTGCAGGGCTTGTCGGACAAAAGACCATTCAATGCGGTCAAATGCCTTTTCTAAATCAAGTTTAAGGTGCATGTAACTAGTTTTGCCCGATTTGCACTTGAAGGGTGATAGGATTTCTTGAACAATAATGGCATTATCTGCAGCTTGGCGATTTTGTTGAAAGCTCGATCGAGCGGGACCGATAATTTTGGCTAAAAGAGGTTTGATTCTTTGGACTATAAGCTTGGTGATAATTTTGTAGATAGTAGAGCAAAGGCTAATAGTTCTATATTGTGAGATCACGACAGTTCCAAAGCATAAATTTCATGTTTGAAAAAGGGTGTGAGAGTGCTACAGATGAGTCAGGGGGAGGTTAGGGTATCTCCGTAGGGACTAGGGCAAGCTGAGTATCCTCCTGTGGGGGTGATACATTCCTCAGCGTCGGGATTAACACTATGGTGTGTTTTTCCTATTTCTAGGTTGATTGTTGGCCTTATGGTAAGTGAACACTTTATGAGATTTGGTGGACATTTGAGATTGTAATTTTTTTTTTTTTGCATATTGCTCCTTTAAGATAAAGCTGCGAAGGTTGACTAGAGTTGCATGGTAGGTTCTCGTCTCTCTCATTTCTAGTAGTGTGGCCGCTAGGTCTTGTTGTTGGGTTGTAGCATCTAATTATAGAGGCAATGGTTGGGGGGTGATCAGGCTGGGAGTTTAATGTAGTGTGCTCGAAGGAATGTGTGGAGGCATCATGATGTTCGGCAGGAAGGTGAGTGACTGGTCGTTCCAAGGGGTGAAGATCGGTCCTAGTATCTGGGGTGGTGGTAAAAAGGGATTTCTAGTAGAGGGAATAGGGTGTGTGGTGGTGGTGAGTTCATCAACCAGTGGTGTTAGCCAAATGCACCCATGCTTACTCTCATGCCCTCCGAAGCAACTTGTGCTAGGTAGGGGGAGTTCTGGAGGACTACTATGATCTCCTGATCGTTTAGGATTAGTCGAAACATGAGGGCTTGACTATTGAGGCCCTGTTCGAGCCATGATGCGGGGGGAGTCCCAGTTGTTCGGAGTGATATATAGCAGGGTGTATGGTGGTGGAGGAGGCAGTGAGTAATTTTGTTCCATGGTGGCTGGGTTGTGTAGCGGAGGAGGCGGGAAATTGGGTGGTAGAAGTAGGTTCTGCTATGTTTGAACTGGAAGAGGAGTTAGAGATGTTGGGCGACGTTACACGGGAATTATGGTGGGATGGGGAATTTATTTTAACATTAGGATGATGTTGTGAATTAGGAGAAGTTTATTGGTCCATATGGTGGCTTTTGAGGAGTAAAAAAAGGTCGTCTGGTTGATTTGTACATAGGGGAAAAAGACGTGTGAAGTTTGTGGATTAAGGTGTCCTGTCAGTGGGGTATGTGGGATAAGAGGTAGGGGTGAGTCATCACTAGTTTGTAGTAAAGGTGTGTGAAGGTTTGGGAAGTGAGGTGGGGTTGACGTGTGGGGGTGTAAGTTGCTGGGGGGTCGGTTGGACTTGGGAATTGATGAGGCAATAGATGGAGATGGATTTGGGCTGGAATCAGTTGGGTTAGTTTCGGTGGGCTGCTTATGGAGTGTTGGTACTGGATTAGGAGAAATTTTATGGACAGGCCCAAATGTGTGTGGGGTAGGGTTAGGATAATTATTATTAAAATTAGAAGAAGAAATATTAGAAAGAGTATTAGTGGTAATAGTTAATTTAGTTAATTGATTAGTTTCCAAAAAATCTTCCATCTAAGTAATTAACGAGAGGTTCGTGGGAGTGAAGAAGTGTGTGGTAGTAGAACCATTTTTAAGCAAGTTTATTGAGCGTACTTGGAGATCGTTGAATGTCCTCTGCAGTTGCATCATGATGTCCGTCTATGATTGATAAAGAGGATGGTGGGTCTACCGTGATTTTTTTTGGTGAAGACTGTGGAGGAGAAAGGCTCAATAGCCAACTCATGTTCTTGATTTGTCCGAAAACTTTACTATTTGCCATGGAGTTTCACAGGGTTGGGTTGGTTCGCTGGCATTAGTGTGATCAGGTATCAGAGATGGTGAGAGTGGCACTGAAACAGATGGGTCTAAGGGTGGGACATAAAACAGACATGCTTTGGTATTGTGACCAAAACGCCCACAAAAAAGTATTTAAACCTTCATACATAACGACTTGCTTGTGGTTACCAAAGATGGATATATGTTTTCAAAGGTTTTTTAAGTGGAATTTTAATACAAATACGAGCATATTTGCCGCGTGTGGTAGATGAAATACAAGCATCTACTTTAAGTAGATTTCCTAGTTATTGCCTACTAACTGTAAGAGTGAAAGATCATAGTATTCCGTAGGTAGTTCAGGTAATCTAGCCCAAATGGCGAAGTAGGCGAGTTGGGTAGTGGACGCTACAAATTTTGGTTCCCAACGACGTACCATAAGGAAATGGCCCAAGATAAACCACGGCCCGTCATGAAGTGCATGAAGCATATTATCTTCCTGGGTAAATTTTATGAGGAAAAAAACATGTCAAAGATCAATAAGGTTGAGTGGTTTGGAGGATCTCCAAAGAGTTTGGAGTTTGGATTTTAGCTTTTAGTGCTCGATGGATTTGACAAATAATTTGATAATAATGGATTACTTCCAAGGGGCGTACAAGGCGAGCCTTATCATCTGCTATAAGTGGAATAAAACCCTCTGTATCATATGGATTGTTCGCTTCATCGGTTAAGTCAAGATCTAAAGAGATGGATGAATAATTTTGTGGTAGCAGGTCGTGTAGTGAAGGTGTGAGGAGGGTATGTAAGAAAGAAGCTTTTGTGGGAATTTAGTTGTGTCATCTACTTGCATTGCAGAGTGGTCTGGAGGATCGGTGGTGGCCATGGAGTCAATATTTTTGGGTATAGTCATGTGGGAATATTAGTGTTGAGGGAACAAGGATGAAGCTCGTATTTTATCTTTGTTACCCTTTCTCAATAACGAGAAAAAAATTGAAAAAATCGAGTCGACCGCTAGAACTACTGGTTTTAAAGCCTGGAATAAATAGGCTTACTTTTTCTTCACTTGAATCATAACTACAAGAATCTACATTTGAGTAACAGCTAATTTGCTCCTTTTCGTCAATTTATCGCAGTTCACATGGTCGTAAAAAGGGAATCAAAATATAAATAATTAATTTTTGTTAGAAATTTTATAGTAGAAAAATCAATATATACTAATTAAAGAGATATCCTAAAAGAGATAAATATAATTTTAACTTCACGGTATTGAAACAGTCTATCAGGTGAAAATTATGTAGTCGTACTTAAAATTGATTATCGATGTACCTGAAAGATAAAATAAATTAAAACAAAATATAAAGAAAGAAGAATTATCCTCGAGACAAAAGCAAGAAGTCAAACTGTATTTCATGAAGTTTTCATATGATTCAAAGGCTAAGAAAGGTATTTAACTTTTTGCATTTATTAGATTTTTTCCTTATTCATTGCTTGGGTAAATGTTTATTTTCATCCTTGTATTATTTTTTAATTGTGCTTTTAGTCCCTGTGATATTTGACTCAATACATTTAACTTTCAAGTAATCAAAGTGTGTGTCACTGGCTCTTTTGCTAGCGGAACTCAATGCCGCAAACAAAAGTTTTGCTAATACCAAGGGTAATTTTGGTATCATTTATTCCTCCAAAAATGAATTCTCTTACATTCATTAAAACTTTCACGTGATATGGTCAAAGCTCATTACATATTCACCTGGTAAAGCAAAATGAAGTGCATTTCTCAATGAAACAAGAAAAAGATCTTAACCCTCTCTCCTTCTACATCTTTCTCTCTCTCTCTCTGAATCAAATGCATACCTCAAACAAATTTGATGAAATTGCAAGAGGAAATTAATGGAGGAGCTCATTTGGAGTGAATTTTGCTTCGATTTTGTCAAATTTCGATTTCTCTTAAAATTTTCAGTTCGAGCTAGGGGTCCTACAGTTTCTCCATCCTTTTCCAAGCATTCTTTACAGATTTGGGTCGAGCTAATTTTATTCTTTATATTCTAATACTTTCACTCATTTTTTTATTAATATCTCAAATTGTTGTTATATAATTTCACTTTTAAAGCCGCTTCTTACAAGCGGTGTGCGTCTCACAACTTTTATTTAGTGGGTGTGATCGCTATGTGTCATGACTCGAAATTTCAATTGTGGGGCCATGATGGCGCCTACACCCACTTGCTAGCCAAGCTAATGTTTGTTAGTTAATTAATTATTTTAACAGTTTAAAAGCAAACACTAATAATACGAACAAAAATAATCGTTAATAGATGTGATAAATACAAAAACATTGCGGTGTAAACATATCCCAAAAATCTAGAGTCACGAATACATGAGCATACAAGAGTTCTACAAATAAAGTCTGAACGAAATACATCTGTTTGAAATAAGGTAAATAGTAAAGTCAGAATGGAAGGGGACTTGAGGGACTGTGAATGCCAGTAGCTTTACCTCAAGTCTCCTACTGAAAGTCGATCCGTGCAAGAACTCCTCTACATGTTTCTGAGACCAATACAGTATCTGCACAAGAAGTACAAAATTGTAGCATGAGTACAACCGACACCATGTACTCTGTAAGTATCAATCCTAACTTCGACGAAGTAGTGATGAGGCTATGATAAGACACTCACAATAAACCTGTATGAATAATAATAATGGAATACAAAAATAGAAATACAACAGTAAACTTATATAATCAGACCCGTATGTCAACGACCAGAGGGCCCTAGAATAACACGACCTCAATTCTCATATTACAATACCGAGATGTAACTTCACAATTAGAAACAACTAATAACTTATTAACTTCGTTGTGGCATGCAACCCGATCCCAACAAATAACACAATACCATGATCCAATTCCATTATCATACCATATCATCATTTGTTCATATCATATCGTTCCCCGTTGCGGCGTGCAACATGAACCCCTCAATATCAATTTCATTTCATTACCGTTGAAGCGCACAATCCCATCCCCTAATATCATTTATTAACATAAACAAATCAACACCAATATTTCTGAAATATCAACACAAAATAAAAATGAAACGTGCGGAACAGTACGGAACTACCAGTAAAAACGGAGAATAGCCAATACCTCAAAATTCCCAAACCTTAGCAAAATATTAATATAGAAACTGCTACATGGCTCACATAAACTGAATGACATAATAAGGTGCTTCAAATAATATAAGGACAATAAAAACAAGTAAAACATGAGACAACAAAAATATACAGTTAATGCAATTAGAAGCATGTAGAAGATAAGCAGATATTGAGTGAGCAGCGAACAAATCGAAACAAGTAGCAATTAAGTAGTAAATAACAAGTAAAGCATGGATGACAAGTAAGAACATGTAGCAATAAAGCTTGTAACAAGAGATAACATAGAATAAATAAAGACGTGGAAGTAAATAGGCGATCCCGCATGCTTTTACCCCATGATGGTGCACATACACTCATCACCTCGCATATAAGTCGTTTCCCCACATAGTGCACATAAGAAATAGACCAACAAGTCCTAATTTTCTCAAGTCAAATTTAGACACGACACTTACCTCAATTCGCATGAAATAAGTCAAGCAACCATGACCTTGCCTTTTGAACAAGTCTCAAAACCAACCGAATCTAGTTAGTTATCGATCAAATAATTCAAAATAAACTTTAGAAACTACCCATGAAGGAAAAAGGTTCAATTTTAATGAATTTGAAAAAGTCAACAAAAGTCAAGCCCTGGCTCGCTCAGTCAAAATCTGAGATCCAGACCAAAATTTGGATATCTATTCACTCCCCAGCTTGGTTATATGATTTATTTTGAAATTCGACCTCAATTTGAGGTCTAAATCTCAATTTCGCAAAATCCTAAATTCTCTAAATCTCTAACTTCTAACATTGAAATCCTAGATTTGATGTTAAAATCTAATAAAAAGTAAAGGGGAATTGAAAGAAAGTGGATTAGAGTTGCTTACCAATGATTTGGGGAAGACGAAATTCTTCAAAAATAGCCTCTAGATTGTTTAGGGTTGAGTAATGGTGTAAAATGAGCTAAGTCCCATTTTTTCGTCTTTTATCCAGCTGCAGGTGTCGCATTTGCGAACTCATGTTTGCAAGTGCGATGCCTGCAAATGCGGCAAACTGATCGCAAATGCGATCAGTGCATCAGGCCCAGCTAAGTTGCAAATGTGCCATTTTGTTTACAAATTCTAACTGCCCCCATCGCAAATATGGACAAAGACTTCGAAAATGCGAAAATCACCTCCCCAAGAATCGTAAATGTGATCTCACCTAAGATGGTAATTGCGAACATTTCTTCGCAAAAGCAAATTTCCAGCCCACCAGCCCAGTATTGCAAATGCGAGCACTTGTTTCCAAAAGCGAGGCTCGCCTGTGAGCAAGATCTCGCAATTGTGAGATCTGCAACATACACCAAAACTGGAAAGACACCGGCAGTCCAATTATCACTAACCTTATCTGCAACGCATTCGAAACTCCCTCGAGCTCCAAACCAAACATGCACACAAGTGTAATAACATCATATAAACTTGATTGCTACATCAAATCATCAAAATAACATCAAATAACATGAATCTATCATCAAAACTCATCATTTTAACTAGCAAACTCATTTCCACAATTTTACACATAATGCATCGAAATGCGCTCAGGTCACTTCGGACCCCAACCAAACGTGCGTACAAGTCCAAAAATATAATACGAACCTATCGGAATTGTCATAATAGCGATCCGACGTTATTTACCAAGAATGTTGACCGTAGTCCACTCAGGTCCCATTTTAAGCTTAAAATCACTTTTTCTTCAAATTTTTACGTAAAAACTTTTCAAGAAACGGAACAAACCACGCACACAAATAAAAAACATCAAATGCAGCTAATGGAGGTTTCTAAACATGGAAATAAAGGCTAGTACTCAAAACGATCTATCGGGTTGTCACATTCTCCACCTCTAAAAGACACGTTAGTCCATGAATGGACATAGAAAAGTACTTAGAAACTCTTGGATCTCAACTTATGAACCTGCCGGTCTGGAATAGCCATTGGCTCTTCCTCATAGGTCAGAGTTTCATCAAGTTGCACCTTGTGGAAGTCCAAAACACGCGATCTTTCCTCATGGTACTTCCGAAGCATGGAAACGTGAAATCCGGATGAGCCCCTGCTAGGCTAGGAGGCAATGCAATCCTATAAGCAACCTCCCCAACTCTCTCCAAGATCTCAAACAGGATAATAAGCCTCAGGCTCAACTTTCCCTTCTTCCAAATTGCATCACGCCCTTCACAGGCGACACTCAAAGAAGAACCTTCTCACCCACCATATAAGCTACATCTTGAACCTTCCCGTCTGCATAACTCTTCCACTTGGACTGAGCTGTACAAAGTCGCTCCTGAATCACCTTATCCTTTTTCATAGCATCATAGACCAAATCAGTTCCCAACAATCTAGCCTCACATAGCTCAAACCAAGCAATCGGCGAACAACATCGCCTCCCATATAAGGCCTCATACCAAGCCATTTGGATGCTCGATTGGAAGCTTTTATTGTAGGTGAACTCTACTAGAGGCAATAATTGGTCCGATGAACCTATGAAATCCATAACACAAGCACGTAGCATGTCCTTCAAAATCTAAATAGTGCGCTTGGACTGTCCGTTCTTCTGAGGATGAAATGATGTGCCTAACTCGACCCGCGTGCCCAACTTACATTGCACGACTCTCTAAAAATGCAATGTGAATTGTATTTCTCGGTCAGAAATGATAGATATGGTTACGCCATGCAGGCGGATAATCTCCTGGGTGTAAATCTGAGCCAACCGCTCTGAAGAGTAGGAAGTGTCTACCGCATTGAAGCGTGCAGACTTAGTCAACCGGTCCACAATAAACTGGACTGCATCATATTTCTTCAAGTTCTGTGGTAAGCCTACCATAAAATCCATAGTGATGCGCTCCCGCTTCCACTTTGGTATCTCTAATCCCTAAGTCAATCCACCCGATTTCTGATGTTTATACTTTACATGTTGACAGTTTAAACACCGAGATACATAAGCAATGATTTCTTTATTTATTCTCTGCCACCAATAATGTTATTTCAAGTTACGATACATCTTCGTAACACCTGAGTGAATGGAATAACGTGAGTTGTGCGCCTCTTCAAGGATCAACTCTTCTCAACCTATCAACATTTGGAACACATATCTAGCCTTGAAGCCATATAACACTATCATCGCCAATCAAAACCTCCTTGGTACCACCTCTCCGCACCGTATCCTTTAACACCAATAAGTGATGAACATCAAACTGGCGAGCCTTGATAGGCTCCAACAACGATGTCTGTGCCACTACACAAGCTAGCACCTGGCTGGGCTCCAAAACATACAATCTCACAAACTGATTGGCCAAAGCCTAAACATCCATGGCTAGTGGCCTCTCTACTATCGGTAAATATGCCAAACTGCTTGTACTCTCTACCTTCCTAGTTAATGGTTTAGCCACTACATCAGCCTTTCTCAGATGATATAATATGGTGATACCATAATCTTTCAATAACTCTAACCATCTCCTCTACCGCAAATTAAGGTCTCTCTGCTTGAACAAATGCTGGAGACTCCGATGGTCGGCATAGACCTAACATGGAATGCCGTATAGATAGTGCCTCCAAATCTTCAGCGCATGAACAATGACTATCAATTCTAAATCATGCACAGGGTAATTCTTCTCATAAGCCTTCAACTACTGAGACGCGTATGCTACACCCTATCGTCCTTCATCAATACCTCGCCAAGCCCAGTAGGCGATGCATCACAATAAATAGTGTAAGGTGTCAGCTCTGTAGGCAAAACTAACATTGGGGTTGTAGTTGATAAGTGTGGATTTTAACCACTCATTAGTACCTTCTTGCTTTAGTTTTAGTTAAGGCTGTATTTTTGGCGGTCCCGGGCCTTAAATGGGCCAAACGGGCCGGGCCTGGCGGTCCCGGGCCTGGCGGTCCCGGGCTCGGGCGGTCCCGGGCTTCGTGGGCCTGCTGGGTGGAACC